>PVLD010020785.1:0-33039 GCA_004027595.1 Dinomys branickii | reverse complement strand
TTTTTTTTTTTTTTTTTTTTGGCGGTACTGGGGATTGAACTCAGCACCCTGCGCTTGCTAGGCAGGCACTTATTCCACTGAGCTATATCCCCAGCTCCTAGAGCGGAACTCTTAGCAGAAAGCTTAAGGGACATTCCCCCGAAGAGAAGGAGCCATTGGAGCAGCCTTTGCAATGGACCTTTGCCTGGCGAACTGTCTGGGTAATTTATAGCTCAATAGTTTGAATCTGATATACAAAAATGGGAAGACAGAAGAATAAAACACAGTCTCAGAACTCAACCCCACTCAGAACAAGTCCTGGATGCGAGGATATAGGGAAGCCAGGAAGCCACAGACCTGCAAGTTCTGAAATAATTGCACTCGAAATAAAGAAACATCTGCAACAGGCCATAGAAGAGATTAAAGCAGAAATAAGCCACATACCTGCAATTTATGAAACAATTACATCCGAAGTAATGAAACAACTCCATCAGGCCACAGAAAAGATTAAAGCAGAAATTAGTCACATACCTGCAATTTCGGAAATGATCACATCCAAAGTAAAGAAACAACTCCATCAGGCCACAAAAGAGATTAAAGTAGAAATATTCTCTCAGACAAAAAATGAACTGAAAACCATAATGGAAGAAATGTTCTGCACACACAGAGAAGAAATAGATAAAAGAATAGAAGAAAATAGGAAAAAAATGGAAACGTTACAAGAGCAATTTAGGAATGAAATACCACGAATGAAACAGATCCAAAGAGATTGCCAGGAATTGAAAACTTCCACTGAAAGCTGGCAAAACTGCTTAAATGAAGCCGAAGATAAAATTTCAGATCTTGAAAACAGCATGGCAGCTAATGAGCATGAAAGGAAGGATCTCATAAAGTCATCAAGGATCCAAGAAAAATCAATCCAACAGCTGCAAGATAAGGCAAAAAGAAATAATATTCGAGTTATATGAGTGACTGAAACAGCAGGAGACAACACAAATGATACAAAAAGAATATTTGCTGAAATAATAGCAGAAAATTTCCAAAACATGGTAAAAGATATTGAAGTACAGTTAATCGAGGCATAGAGAACCCCAATGAGCCATAACCCAAAGAAAACCACTCACAGACATATAATAGTCAAGATCCCAGACATCCAGCAAAACAACACAGTATTAAAAGCTGCTAGAGAAAAGAAACAGATCACCTATAAAAGAAAGCCCATCAGAATCACAGCTGACTTCTCAATGGAAACCATGAAATCAAAAAGAGCTTGGAGTGAGGTATTACAGATTCTGAGACAAAACAACTTCCAACCCAGACTGATGTATCCTGCAAAACTATCCTTCAAATTCAATGGAGAAATAAAATATTTCCACGACAAAGAACAGCTGAAGAACTTCATGAGTGCCAAACCAGCATTGCAAAAAGCACTAAAAGATATTCTAGACAGAGAAAAAAATGACCACAATCTCAAAAACAACAATAGAAATAAACCCTCCAACAGAACAGGTAAGTAAACAGACAGTAAAAGAAGGAAAACAACAAGTAAATAATACGACTAGAATAAGCCAACATATAACCATGATAACCATTAATGTAAATGGCCTCAACTCAAAAGTCAAAAGGAAAAGATTGGCAGAGTGGATTAAGGAACACAATCCAATGATATGTTGTATACAGGAAACACATTTTACTCAAAAGCAAATCCACAGGCTGAAAGTTGAAGGATGGAAAACAATTCTCCATGCAACAGGTCCCCAGAAAAAAGCAGGGGTAGCTATTATGTTTGCCGACAATGTAAACTTCAAACCAAAAACAATCAAAAGAAGGCCATTACATACTAGCTAGGGGAAAGCTGCAAGAGGAAGAGATAACAATCCTAAACATTTCTGCACCAAACAATGGAGCACGAAACTGTACAAGTCAAATCTTAACAGATGTGAAAAATCAAATAACTAATAACACTATTGTAATAGGGGACCTAAACACCCCTCTGATGCAAAGAGACAGGTCAACTGGACAGAAACTCAGTAAAGAAATAACAGACCTGAACCAAAAGTGTGAACAAATGGACTCAGTAGATGTATACAGAGTGCTCCACCCCACAACATCAGAATACACATTTTTCTCAGCTGTACATGGGTCTTTCTCCAAAATAGACCACATTCTAGCCCATAGAGCATATCGACCTAAATGCAAAAGAATTGAAGTTATCCCATGCATATTATTTGACCACAGTGCAATGAAAATGGAAATTAATGACAAAGAGAACTCCAAAAACCGCATAAATGCTTGGAAATTAAAGAACAACCTCCTGAATAACCAGTGGGTCACACAAAAAGTTAAAGAAGAAATTAAAAAATACCTACAAATAGATGAAAATGCAAGTACAACCTACCAGAATCTGTGGGATGCAATGAAAGCAGTCCTGAGTGGGAAATTTATAGCAATGAACTCATATACAAAGAAAACAGAAAGAGAGCAAATAAACAGCCTAAAGCTACACCTCAAACTCTTAGAAAAAGAGCAGCAAGCCAAACCAAGAGCCCAAACAAGGGAGGAGATTATAAAACTCAGGGCAGAAATTAATGCAATTGAGATGAAGAAAACTCTACAAAAAAATAAATGAATCAAAGAGCTGGTTTTTCGAAAGAATAAATAAAATTGATAAACCCCTAGCCAACCTTATCAAAAAAAGAAGGGAAAGAACTCAAATTCATGCAATAAGGAATGAAAAGGATGAAATCACTACAGGTCCCACAGAAATCCAAAAGATCATTAATACCTACTTTGAAAATCTTTACTGCAATAAGATAGAAAATTCAGAAGAAATAGACAGATTCCTAGAAAGGTACAAATTACCAAAATTGAATCAGGCAGATTCAAAAATCCTGAACAACCCATTATCAATTAATGAAATTGAAAACGTCATTAAAAACTTACCAACAAAGAAAAGCCCAGGCCCTGATGGATTCACAGCAGAGTTCTATAAAACATTCAGAGAAGATTTAATGCCAGCACTCCTCAAACTCTTCAACGAAATCGAAAAGGAAGCAACTCTCCCTAACACATTTCTGGAGCCACGTATTGTACTGATACCAAAACCAGAGAAGGACCTAACCAAGAAAGAGAGCTATAGGCCAATCTCTCTAATGAACATAGATACAAACATACTCAAGAAAATACTACCAAATAGATTACAGTGAATCATAAGGAAAATTATAGACCATGACCAGGTAGGATTCATTCCAGGAATGCAGGGATGATTCAATACTTGCAAATCAATTAATGTAATACATCATATGAATACAGCCAAAGACAAAAACCACATGATCATCTCAATAGATGCAGAAAAGGCTTTCGATAAAGTCCAACATGCATTCATGTTAAAAACTTTAGAAAAAATAGAAATAGATGGCCTCTACCTCAATCTGATCAAAGCCATCTATGACAAACCAACAGCCAACATCATACTAAATGGACAAAAACTTAAAACTTTCACTTTAAAGTCAGAAACAACACAAGGATGTCCGTTGTCACCACTCCTATTCAACATAGTTCTGGAAGCATTAGCCAGAGCAATCAGACAAGAGAGAGAAATAAAAGGAATAAGGATAGGAAAGGAAGAAGTCAAACTATCACTATTTGCAGATGACATGATACTATACATGGAGGACCCCAATAACTCCACAGGACAACTCTTGGAATTCATTGACAAATTCAGCAGCATAGCTGGATACAAAGTCAACACCCAAAAATCAATAGCATTCCTATACACGAACAACAAACAGACTGAGAGAGAAATTGAGGAAACCATACCTTTTACAATAGCAATCAAGAAATTGAAATACTTAGGAATCAATCTAACAAAGAATGTGAAAGATTTATTCATTGAAAACTACAGTACTCTGAAAAAAGAGATCGAGGAGGATTTCAATAAATGGAAAAATATACCCTGCTCATGGTTAGGAAGAACTAACATTGTGAAAATGGCCATACTACCAAAACTGGTGTACAGATTCAATGCAATTCCCATTAAACTACCATTAGCATACCTCACAGATCTAGAGAAAATATGCCTCAAATTCATCTGGAACCAGAAGAGACCCAGAATAGCAAAAGCAATCCTGGGCAATAAGAACAAGTCAGGTGGAATCACAATCCCTGACCTGAAATTATACTGTAAAGCTACTGTAATAAAATCAACCTGGTACTGGCTATAAAACAGACCTGAGGATCAGTGGAACAGACTGGAACATGCAACCATAACGAAAAACCCACTCAGCAATCTAATATTTGACAACAAGTTCAACCAAACTCACTGAAAAAAAGATGGCTGTTTAATAAATGGTGCTGGAAAAACTGGCTTGTCTCTTGCCAAAAACTGAAAATAGACCCCAGTCTATCACCATGCACCAAACTCATGTCAAAATGGATCACAGACCTCAACATTAAACAGAAACTCTAAATCTATTGGAAGCGAAGGTAGGCAAAAATCTTGAAGACATAGGAGTAGGCAGAGAGTTCATGAACAAAAATGAAACTGCAAGGGAAACACTTCAAAGAATCAATAATTGGGACCTCATCCTACTGAAAAGTTTTTGTACATCTAAAGAAATCACCAGCAAAGTAAGAAGAAAACCCACAGATTGAGAAAAGATCCTAGCTGGGTGTCCCTCAGACAAAGGACTGCTATGTAGAACATACAAAGAATTAAAACACACGTACCTGTCCAAATTCAAAGACCCAATCCAGAAATGGGCATCTGAGATGAATACACACTTCTCAGATAAAGAAATACAAATGGCAAATAAATATATGAGAAAATATTTCACATCCTTAGTCATTCGAGAAATGCAAATAAAAACAACATCGAGATTTCATCTCACCCCAGTAAGACTGGCCAGTATGAAAAAATCATCCAATAACAAATGCTGGCGAGGCTGTGGAGAAATAGAGACTCTACTGCACTGCTGGTGGGATTGCAGATTGGTGCAGCCACTGTGGAGAGCAGTGTGGAGATTTCTCAGCAAACTAGGTCTAGAGGTTCCATTCAAACCAGCTATTTCCCTTTGGGTATTTTCCCAGAAGATCTGAAAACATCATATCACTCGGATATATGTGCACCCATGTTTATAGAAGCACAATTTGTAATAGCTAAATTGTGGAAGCAAACCAAGTGTCCATCCACAGAAGACTGGATTAAAAAACTGTGGCAGTTTTATATCATGGAATATTATTCAGCTATAAAGAGGGACAGATTTGTGGCCTTCGTAGGGAAATGGTCACAACTGGACACCATACTCATAAGTGAAATAAATCAGAGGTACATGTGCAGGCAACGTATTGTATCACTGGTGTACGAACCAGAGGTTGGGAATATAAACTAAGAGACATGAAGGAAATCCGTTCCAAAGCAAAGAACAGAAGTGACGAGGAAAAGGAGGAAAGAAAGAGGCAAAAATGTATGTATGTATGTAAGTATATACATATGTGCAGGATGGCTAACATGATTCTACTATTGTATTATGTCACTTAATGGTAAGGAATAGTTGATGACTTGTTGTTCGATCAATCTTGTATGTCTATATGTGTTCTCCTGAGCATACACTTTGAAGATATCAGTATGCAATGCAACAACTATTGTTGGTTTTCTGTTGTTTTGTCTATAATTCAATTCTGATTATACTGTTATTGTGCTCCTTTGTGTCTCTTTGTTAATGCTTTCTTTTTTTTTCTTTTTTTTTCTGTTGTTGATGTAGTTCTTTCACACTTAAAAAAAAAGAAAGAAAAATTATATTAAAAAAACATGTAAGTAAGTATGTATGTATATGCAGCATATCTAACATAGTTGTACTGCTGACTTAGCTCACTTTATTGTAAGGAATAGTTGATGATTAATTGTTTGATCAATTTTGCATGTCTATATCTGTGTTCCTGAATATACACTTTGAAGTTATCAATATGCAATGCAACAACCATTGTTGATTCCCTGTCACCTTGTCTGTAACTCAGTTTCAACTGTACTATTCTTATGCTACTTTGTGTCTTTTTGTTAATATGTTTTTGTTCTTTTACTTTTAAAATAAAAAGAAATTAAAGCACTTTAACCTTCTTGAGATCTAGTTTGTGCATTTGCAATGCAGTGACAATAAAGTCCCCCTCATGTAAATTGCTATTCATTCAATTTAAAAATATCTGTTGTAGGTTAGTTGCCTACAAAGTTTATTGTTGTGAAATTGTTTTAATTTCTTGATTCAAGGAACTCATAGCCCAGTGGAAAAAACACATACAATGGGAATATGTAAAGGAAGTACCACAGCAAGGAAGTTACTGATTTATTCGAGGGTGGGCATAAAATCTTCTTACAGAAGGTAAGAACAGATCTGGGTTTTGAAGAAGAGGAATCATCTGGCAGAAAAGGAAAGAATAGATCTAAGCTTCTCAAATTTAATCTGCACCTAAGTTACTGAAATTATAGATCTTGACTCAATACCTGGGGTGTGCATGTCATTCTTCATTTCTAACTAGTTCTAATTCACTATTATTTGTCAGTCATGGGATCCATACTTGAAGAAACAGAAGTAGGACACTTTAGATTAGACAAATATCAGTATAAAAGTGACAGTTTTTGTTTGTGTGTCTATTTTGTTGAGACAATGTCTTGCTCTGTTACCCAGGTTGGCCTTGAATTCACCCTCCTCCTGCCTCAGTTTCCTAAGTGGCTGATATTAACAGAGGTGGGCACCGCCATTCTCAGCTAAAAGTGACTGTGGAAAGCAAAATGGTGGACATGAAGAACACTAGTGGCTCAAAATGGTTGCACATCAAATGAAGGGAAAGAAATGAAAAAATAATGGAAAGGCAGCAGGGTTAGGTCAAGTGAGAATCATATGGAAAGACATCCATGACTTAGTGAACACTTAGAGATGGCTTGTTCCTCCACCACTTGGCTTAAAATTCTACCAGTTAGAAAGAATGAAGGGAAAGCTTAATGTGAGAGAGACCATAAGATATTTAATTTCGTGAAAGTTCTGGCTCTCTCTAACTCATGGGGTCTTCCAGATAGAAAAACCTCCAGATGATCACTTTCCCTGACTCAGAAAAGAAAGTTAATCCTCAGGTTTTCACAGGGCTAAGCTGCAATGACTTTGGAGAGCCCACTAGCCCAGCAGGAGAAAAGTGTTGAGAGGTAAAGAAATAACATCCTCAGTCCGAATGTAGGGCATGTGCTAAATTAACATCTCTTCTCACTTTGGGGGAGAGAATCCTGCCTCTGTGGCGTCTTCAGGCCACAGGCCAGAGGACCTGTATTTCATCCCCAGTGCCACTCTTAACTGCTTTACGTTATGAACATTACTCTGATTAAAACTTGACTCTCTCCTGACAAGAGAACATCTCCAGAAGAGCAACATTAGTTTGTACCATTTCCCCTTTGTTCTGAGTGACCTCAAGCTGGTGAGGTGATCTGAGAGTGCATGAAAAGGGGGCACCCAGCGAAGTGAGGTGAGCACATCTGGAGGAAACCTGCACCCCTACATCGACTGATGCACTAGCCACAGTAACCATTCCACAGCATGGGCTAGCTGAGCTGTCCACTGATGGGTGAATGGATGAAAAATGTTGTATATATACAGCAGAATATTATTCAGCTATAAAAGGTGAAGTTCCATCATGTGCAGCAACATGGATGGAACTGGAGTGCTAGTCACTTAACATAATCCAGGAACAGACACGAACACTGCCTGCTCTTGTTTATCTGTGGAAGCTGAGAAGGTTGAGTTCATAGAACTAGAAAACAGAATAGTAGTAGTAAAGGTTAGGAACAGGAATCGAGAAGACAGAGGGAAGTTGGGGGATGTGCACCAAAATACAGTAGCATGAAAGGAGTAAACTCTAAAGTTCTACTACACAGGTAGGGTGCTGGGCGTGGCAGTGCACACCTGTAATTCCAGCACTCAAGAGGCTGAGGCAGGAGGATCGTTGTGAGTTCGAGGCCAGCTTGGGCTAAAAAGTGAGCTCAAGTCCAGCCTGAACTGCATAGCAAGATGCTGTGTCAAAAAGACCAAAAACAAAATGAAAACAAAAAACAACCACAGCTAGGGTGACTGTAACTCACAACTATTTGTTATATTTATTATGAAGAACTACAATAAAGGAGCCAGAACTAAAAGAATATAGACTGAATGATTCCATTCATATGAAATATCCAGAAGACATAGGTCCATAGAGATAGCAGACTGTTAACTGTGATGGGTTAGGGGAGAAGGGAGTAGGAGATTATTATATCAGGGCTATGGGCCAACTTTTGGGATAAAATATGTTTTGCCATTAGACAGAAGTAGTGGTTGCACAGTACTCTGGTTATACTAAGTGCCATAGTGTGTTCAGTTTAATAATTAATGTATGATGCTGTGCAGTACAGAGGGGGGTGCAGAGGAAGAGCTGATGTTGCTATAAGGGAAATGTGGACAGAGACAAGCTTGGTATGTGGACAGCAGTGAGTGTGGTTGGGTCATGAGGGTTCGGGATGCCTGTGAAGTGTCCAGGCACAGGACTGTCTTGGGCAACTGCTGGGCCCTGGAATTAGGGGAGGTAAGAGCTATAGGATCCCCTGTGTTGAACTGACTCTCAAAACACTGTACACAAGAAATGATTTACTACCTTCCTTCTACCACTGCACAGGATCTTTTTGATAGATTCAGTTCTGCATGTTAATTGTGAAAACTGAGGATACACATTAAAGCTTCACCCAGAGACATAGTAAATCCATCTGGATCCAGAGTTTGTCTGACACACAAGCTCTCACCATTCCTAATGAGCACAGAGCTCACTGGTGCCGAGGGAAGCATTCTCCTGGTTAGTTGTGCTTATTAGCTTCCTGAGGAAGTGCATCTATTCTCATAAACATCTCTCTAGAAAATTAGAGTAGATTTCATTGGTATCTCAAAGTAACAAGCTCGTTGCTCTGAGCACACTCAGGGTTAGTGTGAGAAGGCTTCTGCAACCTCCATTCCTGCTGGCCACTGCTATGGCTCTGTCTTTATCCAGTTGCCCCTCTCACAGCACAAAATGAAGTCACAGATCCTCCAAGGAGGCACATTCTTTGCTGTGGGGCACTGAGGCAGTGATTGCATCTCTACATTTTCCCCATTCCCCATTCTGTGTTCCTGCCTCATAAGCTTCCAGTTTGGAATCCACTGGAAATGTTAATTTCATCAAAAGCTAAACACTGCCATGGCAGTATACTAAGGGTACTCCAGAACTGGGGAAGAAATCCTGAGTGCTGTAGAAATAGCCCTTTATTCGCATCTGGAAAACATTTGGTAGAGTGAAGGGAAGGACAAATGAACTGCAGGTATGTGGAAGAGTTTAAGGTTTTCCCTTTACTTGAGCTCCGTTCTTCCTACAGTGCCTTTTGCGGCTCTTAGCCTTCCCAGACAAGGTACCTCGTATACCAGCCCTTGCGAAGTTCTCCAGTCCCAGTGCAATTGTCTTTCTGCCTTTGTAACTGATTTGGGGCCGCATGGCCCAGATGGTCAGTCTGGGAACAGACACAGGCTTTATCAAAGACACAGCATTGATTCCCTCTAGACCCACAATGACCTCTTTCTTTTACCTCTTCTCAGACCAGTTCACAAGGCTTTTAATCCCCACTGAACATGGCATGTCAATAAGGGTCAGAGGATGGGCTGCAGCTCAAAATCAACTGTTCCGACCCAGGAAACTTCCCCTCCTGGCACAAGCAGTGTTCCATTACGCAGGGTCTGGCACCATTGTTTTTTCCAAGGCTTCCACCAGCTGGCCTGGCTATGCTTGGCTAAGAATTAGACAAGGGAGGGAGGATCTGGCTTGAATAGGAAGACAGACAAGGGCTGGGTTTAAAAGGTGACACCCTAAGGACAAGCTTGCGGGGGACAGGGAATAGGCAATGTCCCCCACAGAGCTAGTTTCACTTTTGTGAAAGAACCAAGGCAAGCAGGAGAGAAACAACTTGACACACACTTGTCTGGCTCTGAAACAAAGCTGCGATCAGAGGAGCACTGTCTACTCGTCCCAAACCACACACGCCAGACTCGGGGGCTAGGGAAACCTGTGAGGAGCTGAAACAAAAAGTTGTGGGTAAAACTTTGATTTTTGTAATGGGCATATGCCGCATAAATATGCTTACAGCCATTTCACTTTCTTAAAAATACCTGCTTGAAGTATTATTTACCCAGCAGCAGAGAAATATAAGATGTCCTACTTCAATGCATTCTGCAGTTAGCTAATGTACCAACACTTTAAACAATGCAAACAAAGCAGTAAAAATGTAAATGGAGTACATTTTAATCATACATATTAATTACAGTAAATATGTACTGATATTACTGTACTGTTGCTGCTTAAGTAGAACCTATCAACCAAAATAACTAATAAGGAGATAAAAATAAACAGGTCACCAGCAGCAGAACCAGTAGGAATCGGCCACTCACTGAGTACTGAGGAAGTCTCTTGACCTAAGTCTCATTTATAAAATGAGGGTAGAGTGATGATATTAAATGAGAGTAAATCAAAACTTTCCACACCCAGAACACTTAGTGTACTACGGGCACAGCATGAGTACTTTGTACAGATGATGTATTACTATCCTTACTGCTAATGTTTGATTATTTGGAGTCACCATAAGGAGTATCAGTGATCTGCACCTAGACCAGGTGGACCTTTCATTAGAGCGGTTATTAGTTCTTCAAGTCATAATGATCTGTGCTTTACAGTAAATCATCTGGCTGCCACTATGTCCAGCCTTCTCTGCTTCGTAGCTTTTGCTTCTTAGCATGCTATTTTTTAAAGTCCTTCTGTTTGCTGCCTTTAATTGGATCTTTTTGTCAATGAAAAATTCCTCCTTTGTCAGTCATGAAGGGCTATAGACAATTACGTGTGCTAAACCAGCAGGCTTCCATTCCCACTCAACTATAAATAAGCAGATTAAGGATTAAGAATGTGCTGTACAGAAAAGTACATGGGCTTTATGACATTTATGTCACCCTGTTACCTGCATACCCATCTCTTGGACTGAGAATGATTCCACCACAGAGGCTGAGAATGGTTCTGTGGAAACAGAGAATAGAGATATGAAATCATGAAGAGTCAAGGGCCTCACATGCACAAGAAGAGAGAGACCTTTGCTGTGGCTAAAAGGCAGGAGGCTAGGAAAAGGTGTAAAATATTGGGACTAGAGCACTAGAACTTTGCTTTTCTGAGTATTGTGTGTTACTCACAAAATGGCTAAAATTTTAAGTGTTTTCTGTATTGTAGGTGTTGTGTGCTATGGCTGATACATTGTGTCAACTTGGAGAGTCTGGAAGTTTAGCTGAGTGACTCAAGAGGAAGCTAAGTGCTTACTTTGTATACATACTGAGCCTGTGGAAGGGGAGGGCATGGAGATTATGTGAGAGGTACATGCCCCCTGGGTGGAAGTAGGCTGTTTACAGTGTAAGGGAAGAGAAGAGGCTGCTTGCCCTCCATTCCTCCCTTCTGCTGGTTATTTTTGCTGTGCTCTACTGCCATGAACGTTTGCCCTCTGCCATGTGCCACTCTGCCTCAGAACCAGCCAAGGATGGACTGAAACCTCCACACACTCCAAGCTAAATAAACCTTTCCTTCCTTCCTTTTGGGTGTTGGGTATTTTGTCTCAGCAATGAGAGAAAAGTAACCAAGACATTGTGTTAAATGCTATATAAGCATTATTGCATTTAATTTTTACCACAATCCTCCAAATCTGTAATATAATTGTGTCAATTTTATACATGAAGAAATTCATGTTAGGAGGATTACATGTTCCAAGAACCTGTCCAGGACTATTTGATTCCAAATCCTGTTGCAGTGGCAAGCAGAAACACTGAAACAATTCTCAGGATTTGTAGGCAGATTTATTTATGTCAATGGACATCAACCCCAGAATATCAAGCTCTGATCTCTGATGGTCTATGGTTTACATGGGATAAGCAAGCAGGAAATACAGAGGCAAAGCAGCTTGTCAGTTGGGGATTGGTTTATACAATGTGCATCCTACTGACCAGCTATGCATCACAGTGATCAGCCTTTTCTGAGAGACAGGAGCAACCAGAAGTGGAACATGAACTATCACCTGGCAACTAAGAACCTGAAGTGTCCTGCCTGGAGGGACAATTTCTAAGTTTGTAACTTCTATCCTATGCACTGCCCTGAGAATTGGTGTCTATAGTAACTGTTTTGGCTTCATTGTGTGGGCATTGGGAAGCTAGGGAAGGTTTTAAGTGGAAAAGTAACATGATGAGTTGTACTTTTAGGAAAATACCTTTGCATGGTAAATTATGGGGAAGAGAAGCCAAAGGTGGGGAGAACAATCTAGGTATTTAAATTGGACATGAGCATGACGGAAGCTAAAGCTTTGGCAACAGGGAAGCAGAGGTGGTGAGGAACTCTAGAAATATTTCTGAGGGGGAAGCAACAAGTCATGTGCCTGATTGGATGAGGGAAAAGGAAAAATAGGATCAATCCCCTGAGTGTCTACATTGATGGAGAGTGTGGCCACCATGTGTGTTAGGGTAGCATGCCTTACTTGTCTTCTAAGAGATGACAATATTAATGCTGTAACTTTAATAAAAAGGCCCACATCAAACACAAGAGGGCTGAATAGGATTATTCTCTGTAGGATTTCTCAACATCTTGAAATGCTGTCATGTATGAGAATCTCCAAAAGAGCAACTCTTCATTGGGATACGTGGAGGGATAGTCAGAGATCTTAGGCTCAAGAGGGACTGCCTGGAGGTACAGAGGTTTAGGGTTATTTTCTTATCAGACCTTTGATGGTATTTCTGTATCTGCCTCAGTGTCCGCTCAACTTGATTTGAGTTGTCAGATGAGATAATTTTACAACTCTGAAGCTAGTGGCTATTCATCACAAGTTGGAAGTGGAATATGGGGAAAACTGAATATACACATCTCTGGTGGAACCAAATAGTTTGACGTACAAACCCTATCATTCATTTCAAACAGGTCAACATCTAGAGTCATTCCAATGAAATACTCACCCATGGAATAAAAGAATCAAACACAAGGTGAGGTTAACTGTCTAACATGCCCATGGGAGACTCAGGGGAGCTCAGGATCTTAGCAGAGTAAAGTCACCTCAGTTGACTGGGAACTAACTAAATTACCATGCATCAGATCAGGTCTTTGTATGTTGGCAGGGATATGCTCCAGCTGTCCAAGTTATTTCTCTGGCCATACAGTCACGTAGTCACGACCTTGAGTAACCCACAAAGCTTTATACATCAGATCTGGGAACTCCTTTCTGGGATTCCCTTGCTGAGGACCATAGACCAGTCTGTGTTGACCCATCAAGTTTTTATTTATTTTGTTTTGTTTTCAGCGATGAATATTAAACCCAGAGTCTTTGCATTGAGCTACCTCCTTGGATTTTTAAACCTTTGAAACATGGGCTTGCTTTGTAGCTTTCCTCCCAAAGAGGGAATGTATAAGCTCACAGAAAAGGTGTGGTACATTTCTTCTAATCTACATGAAAATAATTTCATAACCACTTTTAAATTTGTCCCTCTGTCACTAAAATGTGCTAAGTACCCACATTCATTTTTCCACTGAGCACCTTATGTCATGAACAAAAATATTATTCTCCCAAATATTACACAGAGTCAACACTTACAGGGTACCTGCTGTCTTGTTCAGGACACCACGGGATAATAATTCTTCATTCCATGTGACCTCCCCCAGAAGCTAAGTCTGATAACCAGAGCCCCTTATAGGAAAGAGAGCATGCATGGTGAAAAAGCATTTAAATAAAATGTCCAGTTCTCAAATAAAAACTTCTTTCCTAGAAGGAAGTTAAGTCCTTCCAAAATACTGCCATTAAATCCTCATTACAAGCAGTAAGAAAGAGACCCTTAACTTCATGCTTAGTAATTGATAAAGCACAGTCTTCCACGCCATGGTGAAAGCCCTCAGATCTAAATACAAGAGGAGAAGGAGATAGACAGTTATTGAGCCTCAATGATTGCTGGGTCCCCTTCCATCATTATCTTATTCATCTGCGGTTAATCTCCACATCAACTGTGTGTGGTAGGAAAGAGGGCGGAAAAGAGGACAAGGAGACAGATGCAGCTCGTGCCGGCAGGTGGCGAGCAGACTGAGCTCTGGCCGACTCCAGGTGAGCTGCTCTTGCCGCTGCAGAAGCTGGTCGTGACCTGCTTCTAGAGGAAAAAGACACATTAACAGGAGTAAGAACAATCTCCATCAGAGAAAGATGCTGCTGTTTCACATTATCTCAAAGCACGAGTCTTCTGCTGCCAACTGTTAAATTAAAAGGCAGTAACAAACTGTGACCATTGGCAAAAGACTCTGGAAAGAAAGCCTCAGCATGAATACTGGGTTAATTATCCATCCACACGATAAATTCTATGAGAAAAAGTTGGTTAAGACCAGGCCCTTGTTTTCTGCTCTAGTCACAAATTCCCTACAAGAACATGGCCAATGGGTCAGCCACCTGGTGGCTCGGCAGCTGCAAGGCTTTCACAAGTGGCACATCATGGTGGCTTACCAAGCCAGGCCCAGGGGGAATCGATCACCAGGCCCTCCACTCTCTCCGAACCCCGCTCAACCCTCTCAGACTGGGAGCTGGAAAGTGGCATACATCAGCAAATGTCTAACGGTGAAGCACAGTGTCATCTCAGGGACTTCTGGTGCCTGAGGCCGGGATGTGGTTGCCATGTGCTGATCTGCAGAGGCTGTGGCTCCTAAGCTGAGCCTCAGTACCTCTCCCAGCACTCTGAGTCCTGCTCTGTGTGCCCGGGAGCTGGTCTGTGTCCAGAAGCCCTGCAATGCTCTGTAGTCTGCCTCACTCAGAAATCCCTTCAGGGTGCTGCATGCAAGGAGTCTGAGGTGAAGGTTCTGTTTCCCAGAGAAGGGAAATTTCCTTAAGTCAAAGAAACTAAAGCTCTGTATGATTTTGAATTTCAGTAAGGAGGAAAAGCCAATAAGTATTAATTCAGAGATCGTGAGGATTTAACTTGTGTGTGAGCTAATGTCTCAGACCTTCGGTAATTTTTCTCTCTCTAGAATGATAAATATTCCCTTATATATGACTAGTGTGGAGACTAAGGATTGAAAACTGGCTTAGTACCTTGCCACAGGAATTTGCTTGCTTCTTTCTTGTTCTTCTTCCTTGAGCATCTTTTGTATTTCAAGATCATAATTTGGTATGTGAATTTTATCTAAATTAAAAATCATAATCTTGTAGGAACCTGAAAGGGTAAGTAAAACTCAAAACGTACAACAGATGATAAGGAAGGGAAAGAAATTGCTCAAAGGCAGGAACAACTGGGATGAGGGAAAGAAGACAAAAGAAAGAAGGCAGGCATACACACACACACACACACACACACACACACACATACACACACACACACATGAATAGCTAGGATAAGTGCACTGCTGATGTCTGATGGTGTGTTGAAAGGAACAGTTAATACTTAAAATTTTTTATATTTTGACTAATTTTGCATGCTTATATCTGGTAATCTGAGCAACTGATTTGAAGACAACAATATGCAATGGAACAACCATTGGTGAATTCCTACCATCTTGTTTAGTGAAACCCTGTATTATCTCTAATGTTGTATTTAATAATTTTTTAAAATTCACTTTAATGGTTTGAACAATCCACCATTCTTACATCTGGTAATCTGAGCAACATAGTTGAAGATATGTAATGCAGCAGTGTTGTGATTTGTGTCTGGGTGTCCCCCCAAAGGCACATACAGTCATGGGGTGGGCTTTCAGAGCTTTGATTGATTGGGTGTGAGTGTGCACTGCCCTGCTGTGTAAGGGAAAGAGATGTGCCCTTCCCGCCTTTGCTCCATTTTGTTCTTGTTGCTTTACTGTGTTCTGCCACTATGAACGTTTGCCCTCTGCCATGTGCTATTCTGCCAAGTATGTACTGAAACCTGCACAAACTGTAAGCTAAATAAACCTTTCCTTCCTTCATTTTGGATATCAGGTATTTTGTGTCAGCAATGAGAGAAAAGTAACCAAGACAAACAACCACTGTTAATTCCTATCATTTTGTTTTGAAACCTGGTATCACTTTTAATGTTCATGCTTTGTTTTGTTTATATCTGTGATGTTGGTATGTTGCTATTGTTCTTTTTTTTCTACTGCTGCCTTTAAAATTAAAAAGATCGTAAGCTCAATCAGTTAAACTTCCCTCATGACCTCCATTTTAGGAATATGTCCCTCCTTCAATCTGCTTTTTAACCCACATGCCCAAGAGGCAAAGGGAGAGTGGAGGTTGTGTGTGGGCGGTGTGTGTGCTTCAGAGTGTCCTGACCTGCTGCTGGGAAGAAAACACATGAAATGGGGTGTGGTAATCCCAGCACTTGGGAGGGCGAGGCAGGAGGATAGCTGTGAGTTTGAGGCCAACCAGGGCTAGCATGGTGAGTTCAAGGCCAACCTGAACCACATAGTGAGATCCTGTCTTCACACACACACATACATGCGCACGCATGCACGCACACACCAACTGAACTCTGAACTATGTTCACAAAGTACACTTGTCCTGTGAGCCACAGAACCCAGACTGTGGCTCTGGGGGATGCTTTGGGACAACCGTTTTCTTCACCACATCACAGCACTAAGTGTTTTGAGCAAACTCCTTCCCAGGAGCAGGAATTCTTTAAAAAAGTAATAGTTAATGTTTGTTTAGATGCCAGGCACTCGTTATAGCATTTAACACATATAAACTATTTTAAAAATTAATAATTGATTTTCATTAGTGCATATTCACAGTACTTATGGGGAGGGAGCCTGTCCCTGTACAAAGCACATCTTAACTCATCTTCATCCCCTTCTCCCCACCCCTCCACTGCTCTTTCCAACTTTTACTGCCCTTCCCATTTGCAAAAACTCTATTTCCATTTTTTAAATTCTCTTTCTTAAAAATCCATTTTTCCTTCCTTCCTGCCCCCCACACCCTTTTTTGAAAGGGTATGCCCTCTTATTCCTATTTTATTTTACTCTTCATTTATATTTGCCTTTCTCATGTAAGAGAAATCACACAGTATTTAAATGTGTATTGTGATTTATTTCACTTAATATTATGGTCTCAAAGTGCACCTATTTACCTACAAATGTTTCAAGTTTATGGCAGAGTAGTACTCCATTGTGTTGAAGTACCACATGTTCTTTTCCATTCACCCATTGATGGGCATATAGGCTCTTTCCAAGATGTAGCCATCATAAATTGTGCTGCTATAAAATTGGTATACATATATCACTGTAATCTGATGTCTGTAATTCTTTCAGGGAGATAACTATAAGAGGAATATGTGGGTCAAATGGGATGCTTACTTTTAGGTTTTTTTTTTAGGAATCTCCATATTGATACCCAGAATCAACAAACAGGATCATATCAAATTAAAAACTGTACATATCAATGGAAACAACCAACAAAGTGAGAATACAACCCACAGATGGGGAAAATTTTTTGCCAGCTATTCTTTAGGCAGAAAACTGATGTCAAGAATATAGCAAGAGCTCAAAAAATTATACCCACAAATACAAGATCCAATAAAAAATGTACAGCTGAAATGAATAGATGTGCCTCAGAAGTATAGGTTTCAATAAATACATGAAAAAATCTTCAACATTTCTAGCCATCAGCAAAATACAAATTAAACAGCACTGAAATTCCATCTCACTCCAGAAAAATGACTATCCTCAAGAAATCAAACAATAACAAATGCTGATTAGGCTGTGGGACTCAAAGAACCCTTTGCGTTGTTGCGGAGAATAAAAACTAGTACAACCACATTTAAACTCTTTGACTTGTTTTACAGAATTATTATTCTCCTATGATCTCCATTTTATAAATGAAGAATGTGGCATACAGAGTATTTAATTAACTAGCCCAGGTCATCTAGTTATAAGTGGAAAACACCTATATGCAAAACTAGACAGTGCAGCTCCTGCCTCTAACCCTTTATTAATATCTGCTGCCTAAAATTTGAGACAAAAAGGGAACCCTTAGTCACTGGGGTACTATAACTGATGGGGAGAGGCATTGAGAGAAAATGTACCAAGTGACTAGAAATGATTCCATTGAAGAAAAATAAAAAGGAGTACAACACCAGTTAGGGTCCAGCAGACAAACTTCATGTGCTCACAGTCCCACACAGGGTTAGCTCTGTTTAGATCGTACCTGATGACATTGTTTGTGCCTAGCTGTTCCCCCAAAGCCTCATGCAGTCATGGAGTGGGCTCCTAGGGTTTATGATTGATTCATGGTCCAACGCTGGGATAATGGGTGTGAGTGCTACACCTGCCCTGGGGTGAGTTGCCTGTATACAGTGTAAGGGAGGGAAAGAGGCTTGGCCTCTCTCTCCTCCCTTGTTGCTCTCCTCTCCTTGCTGTCTTCCACCACCATGAACTGTTGCCCTCTGCTGTGCCACCCTGCCTTCGGGCCAGCTGATTCTGGACTGAAACATCCACAAACTAAGCTAAATAAACATTTCCCTCTTTAATTTGGGCATTATGTATTTTGTCTCAGCAAGAAGAGAAAAGACACCAAGACAGAATTTGATACTGGAGGAGTGGAGTCATTGCTGTGACTGTACCTGACCATATGGTTCGAAAGCCTTTAGCAATGGCTTGTGGGAAGAGTTTGGAAAGGTTCAGAGATATTGCTTGAAAGAGTAGCATTGGAATATCTTAAGCTTTTCTGTATGGTAAGAGCTCAGAAGACCAGAAGACCAATAGAAATCCTGCCAGTAAAGATGAGGCTCAGGAGGTTTCTGCTGGGAAGGACTACATTGGTTGTTGAACTCTAGATGATGTGTGTTATGACTTTGCAAAAAGTTTGTCTGCATTTTGCTCATGTCCAGATACTTTGCCTGAGATGGAGCTTAAGAGCATCAAAGTAATTAATCTGGCAGAGAAATTTCAAGGCAGTCTAATGCTGAGTTGTGGCATGCTATAGTCAGAGGCTTTTAGCCAGCTCTACATTGAGAATCAAGAGTAAAGAGGCCAGCAGGATGATTTAAAATGTTGTGAGTTTGACCAGAACGGAGGCTCCAGTAAAGCTGTGGACTGCAAAGATAGAGCAAAAAAAAAAAAAAAATCATGATTGCTGCAGGGACAATAGAAAAAATGGCCTCTGGACATCACAGGAAGCAGCAAGTCTCCACTCTTTGCAGCCTCCAAATTCCAAAAGTGAAAGACTGCTTTGAGAAGAAATCTGCAGAGAACCATGTTCCAAAATGGCAGCAGCTGTACCAGGTTCCAGAATGATGGTGACGTAGAGAATTTGCTCCTCAGAACTGGATTCAGACACCGTTAACAAGATGGCGACCAGATAGGAAGCAGAGGACGAATCTCTCCCAGAAATCCCACCTAGACAAAGAAATACAGCAATAAGGGAAGGACAAAAAGGAGAGAGGTGGGCACCTTGAACTCGGGAACTGAAATCCTCGGAAAGAATAAGAAGGACTTATTCGGGAAGAAAGGATCAGAGGTCCGCCATGGCGCACTCGGAGGGAGGTGGGACGGAGAAACTACAGCTCCAAATCACACACATCTTTAGCTCACGCCCTCGTCCCAGCACCCGCAGCTTCAGCTGCAGAGACCTACCCTCACAGAAGCCTCCCAGCTCGGCCAGGGGAGTGTGAAGTTCCAAGAGAGGGTCAGAGGAGACAGCATAGCTATAAGAAGATGCAATGGCGGACGGGAGCAGTAGTCGAATCCAGGACAAAGACAAGAAATTACAACACCCATGGAAACAGAAACCTGATCCTGCAGAAACATCCCTAATTGGCGCCGGGAATTCAGAGTTCTCAGTGATCCAGGCACTGAACTCCTACATCCAGGAAAGGGGAAATCCTGGCTACTGCTCTTGCTGGCAGCAGACCTTGGCATCATCTACGTGGCACTGGTTTTAGGTGCATGGAAATGGAAGAGTTGTGGGGTCAGGAAGGCTTCCACTCCAATTTCAGAGGGCCTGGATGGCCAGGCAGTGTGCCCAGTAGAGGGCAGTGTATGACGCTGTGAGGGTGAAGCCAAAAGTGCAGTGGAGACCTCAGAAATTTGGAGAAGTCAGGAACATGGATTGTCTGAGGAAAACTGCCAGACAGGAGCAAAACATGCCCAAGAGAGAAGCAATGGGAACTACCAGCAGCAGGGCCTCAAAGATGGAGCCACCTAAGCCTTTTGGAGCTCATAACTTGCCACAAATTGCCACAGATGCTGCCAATGGAACTACAGAACTTAATATTTGCCCTGTTGGATTTTGCACTTGCTTTGGTCCCATTCCTTTGTATCCCCATTTGTAACTTTTGGAATGAAAATGTCTCTCTTGTGCCATTGAATGTTGGAAGTGTTTACTTTTCATTTGTCTAGGGGTTTGCAGCTAAGAGTTTGCCTTAAATCTCGGAGAAGACTTGGGACTTGGACTTTTCAGCAGTGTTGAAATGGTTAGGAATTTGGCAACTCTTAGAAAAGTACTAAAATACCTTTTGCATAAAGGGCTGTGTGTGAGTCTTTGAGGGGCCAGGAGTGGAATGTTATGGTTTGTGCCTAGATGTCCTCACAAAGTCTTATGCACTCATGGCCATGGTATTCTAGAGTTTGTGATTGACTATGGTCGAATGCTGGGATGATGGGTGTGAGTGCTGCACCGGCCCTGGGGCAGGCAGCCTTCATGCAGTGCAAGGGAGGGAAGAAGGGGCTGCTCTCTCTCTCTCTCCTTTTTGTTCTTGCTTTCACTGCCTTCCGCCACCATGAACTGTTGCTACTCTGCCATGTGCCATGCTGCCTTAGAGCCAGCTGATTATGGACTGAAACCTCCCCAGAGAGTGGGATAAATAAACCTTTCCTCCTTCAACCTTGGGTGTCAGGTATGTTGTCTCAGCAGTGAGGGAAAGGTAACCAAGACAGACATTGTATCTGCCAATGCAAGCAATACTTGAATAAACAATTAGTTTACTTTTGTCCCTCCTTGAAAGAGAGGAGCTATTATTTTCCCTCCCAATGTTAGCCAGATTTCAATCCAAACTTTATCCATAGAAGAATTGTAAAATTTCTAGGACCCATTCCTCCCATTAGGAGGATTAGATTCCTCCTAATCTCTATCTCTTAGTTCATATCTGGCATCCTCATTTTCTGGCAAAACATGAAAAGCCAGCAACATTGGGGAGAAATCATACAATAATAAAATTAGAGTAATACAAACCTCTCAGTTATTTAGCACTTGCTTTGTGCCAGAGTCTATGCTAACTTTATATGCATTGCTTCAACAGATAGCAAGACTGTCCAAGGTCTGCAATCGTCATTATCTCCACCTTAGTGATGAGGAGGATTAGAGACAGCAGGACTTGGGTTCAAACCCTGGTACATGAACTCTGACTCTGTCCTTCCTCACCTGTGAGCTATATTGACTGCTGTTCCACCAAAAAAATGGAACTTCCACTTAGGAAATAACTCATCCAGATCTGGCCCACATACGCCCCTTTTCTTGCTCACCTGGCAGTAGTACTTCCTGATTGCTGTTAAAATTTACTTCTGGGACTCCTCTACCTTCTGTGAGCCTTGTGAGACATTTTAAATGCCAGGACCATATTCATTCATTCTAGCTACAGCATTTCTTTTCCTGTGGATGTGCTATTTTCATGAGCATTAAAACAATATTCAATAATAAATATTAAAAGCTGCCCAGTGAAAAGAGCAACTTCCTCAGAAGCCTACAGTATTGGAATTTTTAAACAGGCCCTGTTTATATGATCACTCTTCTTCTTTCTCCTTTGTGTGCTCCTGCATGGTGTGCTTTCAGCACCAATCAGATGTGGTATTCACTCAAGTCTGTCTGTACTAATTGTCTGCCCACTTGCTGTATGCTCTGGGCTGAATGATCACAGGGAAACAGAACCTACCTCCTTCTCCCATGCCTGGGGGAATTCAGATTTTATGTGTTTGATCTTTGTTGGTGGTGACATAAAAATACTTCCTATATACAGACACTTCTTCATGTTCAGCAGCAGCCCTGGTGATGGAGGACTGCAACCATCCTTCTTGTTCTATAGCCACCCACAGAAAGTCAGACCAGCAGAGGCCAAGAAGAAGCTAGTCGGGGCTGCATGTCTTCATGAGAGGTGATGTAGCAGAGAGATTTGGGAAAGTGAATTATTTTCATTTCGGATTGTGGTTCTGTTACTTCATGGTGTGAGTTGGTGAACCCCAGTTTATTCATCATAAAACAAAGATGATTTAGCACAGGCTTGGCATGGGGAGACACTCTGTGTCTTGCCCATCCACTTCCTCCCCTCTTTGGCTGTAAGCCTAAATAGTAGGTGAGACACTTGTTATTCATGTTCATAGACATCCCCACAGATTTGTAGTTTCTACATTAAAAACCACATTGGCTGTTTCCAGCCAGTTGGGTGTCCTTGGGCCTGAATTTCTCCATATGAATATACAAACTTGATCTTTTACAAAATGTATATAGTAGTTACATTTTCAGACAAATGGTACATTTTTAGAAAAGCACAGAGACTTCTTTCAGCACCTACAGCTGAATAGGATTGCTTCATATATGGGTAGTAACTCACTATAACTAATAATTTACAATAATACTCCAGCACAGTATTGGGTAAACTCCATAATTCATTCTTCTGGCAATGAGCTACCGAAGGTTTACATCTTAAACCAACAGATGGTTGTACCCCAGAAGGATGTGATCTAAATAGATTTGTGACTGAGCAGTTACTCATTAAGGAAGAGGTCTTCACTGTCATAACACTGAGCAGGCAGTCATGGAGTTACAGAGCTGATCTTATGCCCGCTAGGCCAGACTTCCTGAGGCAGAGTCACAGTGTGTGTTCACCAGGAAGACCCAGGATACATGAGAACATTGAGCACCAATGGCTTGGAAAGTAACACCCAGTAGAAAAATGACATGACAGTGAATTTTCTTCAGTCCCATCCCCAGTTGCAATTTGGGCAAGAGGCCAAAGAGCTGGACCAGGAGTCCTCTTGTTCAGGATCCTAATGACCCAGGTGCTAGAGATTGGAGAAATGCCAAAATGCCATTCTTTAGGGTAGAAAGATCTAGGTGGCTATTCCAGCCCTGTGGCTCACTATCTGATCTGGGATGATATTTCTGCTTTGTTATTTTTCTGAATGTAAAATCTGTGATAATTCCCCTTTAAAAGATTTTAAACTAATGCACTTGAAAGGGGCGAGTAAATGTTACTTTTTGCCTTGTCTTGATGAAGGCTAATACTTACAGAATGTTACCAGGTGCCACTGACTTGACTTTGCTGCCATGTGTATAAGGAAACCAAGCAATGTAAAACTTAACTGACTCACCCACACAGCCACTATGGAGCTAGTAAGCAGCAGAGACAGAATTAGGTATTGGACCTAGGTAAACTGCATCCTATAATTGTCAGAGGGATGGGATGCATCCTCAACTGAAACTTGTAGAATGTATGATAGGTCTCAGTGTAGAACATACGGATTCCCTATTCCCATGACATATATCCAGGCTTCTTGGAGAAATTGACAGAATATCAGAAAACAAATAGCTTTGTGTATAGTATAGTCTAGTATTCAACAATAACTCCCTAAAATCTCAAGGAAGATTGTAAACTAGCTCCAGAAGACACAGGTCCTTTATCCTGCAGTCTTTGTGTCTTCCACTTTTTGCATTATTAATGTCAATGTATTATAATTTTAAGACTTGGATTTTGAAGTAAAGGATGAAGCCTATCTTGGGGTAAGCAAAAAGAAAAGAAATATAAATGTTAGCGAGACAGTTAATAGTAAAATGTGAGACTTCGTCTTCTATACACAGAGAAACTTTTCATGGGAAAAACAGAATCAGAGACAGGAAAGTTATTTATTAGATGGAATGGGAATACAATGAGGAAGCCTAAGTTGAAATTACTATTTTTAAAATTAGAAGGGTCACCTGGTCTCCTGATGATAGAGTGAATACTATGTCGGTATTCAAGAGCAGAGAACACATCTGAACTCCCCTTTTCCCCATCTACGGTTTTAATGGCCTTACTCTCACTGTTAAAATAAATAACCAAATGGAATGGAAAAGCAAATTGAAGACCAGAGGGATCAGCCCTTTGTTTTCACTAGTAGAGTCTGCCTTATGCCTGGTGTTTCAGACATCCTCACTTCTCAGATCCCAGCAGCAGGTAGAGTAAGGTTGGACAGATGATGTGCACCCACTTTGCTGATTAGTTGCACATTTGTGTGTGGAGAGCACTATGCATGTATTATGGCATATCTATGGGCTTTCCACATGCTTTGTATCAGCTTGTGGAGGAAGAACTATCCTGTAGAATGAGCCTGGCAGAAAGTGGAAGGAACAGTTCAGCCAGTTAATTCTGTTGCGCTACTTGAATCCTTCTTCCCTTGCCTACCAGAATAAGCATAATTGCAGCAGTTAGGGTGCACTGTCAACTTCCTTGGCTTTGAGAACCAACTGAGGGATTAGTGGAGCACACTGGTGGGTGTGTCTGGGTGGGTTTGGATGGAACTGGGTTTGGTCTCTCATCTTTTGTGGAACTGTTGCCATGATCTGTTTCCTGACCACCAGGAACTAAATGTCTTTACTCTGCTACAACTTTCCACCATGACATTGTGGGCTTTGAGAAAACTGACTATAGACCATGGATTGAATCCCCCAAAACCATAAGTGAAATTAAACTCCTCCTCTAAATTGTGGGTGTCAGACTTTGTCTCAGCTAAGAGAAAGCTGGCTAATACAGACAGTTGACAATGGGAGTGTGGTCACTGCTCTCCTTGTACCTGATCATGTGGGTTAGAAGCCTTTCGTACTAGTCTGTAGGAGGAATTTGGGGAAATGTAGAGAAGTGGCTTAGAAAAACCTTAGGCTGCTATAAGCAGAGATTTATGAGTGAGTCTGGTTTTAATTCAGAAGACCCAAATGCTGATGATAATGTGGCCAGTAAAGGCTTGACTTGTAAGGTTTCAGTTGTGATAGAATTCTGTTCAAAACTAGACTAGAGGGACATGTGTCTTTCATTTGGGCAAAGAGTTTGTCTATGATTTGCCCATGTCCTATGACCTCATGTGAGATGAAATTTAAAAATAGCAGACTAATAAACCTGGGGGAGGAAACTTCAAGGTAACCCAATGTTCAAGCAGTGGCATGAGCACTCCTGGTCCAATTAGGAAAGATGGCTTAGAGCCATCTCAGAACTTGGCCAGATGCTATGCTTGTGTAGGCTCAAGGATTGAAAGAATTTTCTTCATGAAGAGAACTCCAGGGTGCCCTCCTCTTTCAGTGCTTCCTAGCTAAGTGTTACCCTAGTTCACTCAGCCAGGCACTCAGGGACCACTGTAGCCCTGATGGTCCAAAGGGGGCAAGCTACTGTCTAACCTGGTAGCAGATCTTGGCATCATCCACGCTATCTTGTTTTTGTCTGTTTTTGGAGGCACACAAGAGTGTTGAGCCATGGAGGCTTCCATTCAGATTTCAGAGAAAGGCCTGAGAGGCCAGGCAATGTGCTCCTGAGAAGGCAACATATGCAACTGTGAGATTGAAGCCCAAGGTATAGTGGAGACTCTAGAAAGTTAGAGGTGGAACATCTGCTAAAGAAAACTGCAGGCCAATACTCCCCAAATTGTCATACAGATTTAATGCAATCCCAATCAAGATGCCATTAGCACACCTCACAAGAGAAAACATTCCTAAAATTCATTTGGAACAAGAAGAGACTTAAAATAGCGAAAATAATTCTCAGCAACAAAGAAAGGCAGGGAGAATTACAATTCCTGACTTGAAACTATACTGACTTGAGCTTATACTTCAAAGCTACTGGGATAAAAACAACATGGTACTGGTAAAGAAACAGACCTAAGGATCAATGAAACAGATTAGAGGATGCAGAAACAACTCCAAACACACTCAGCTGCCTCATCTATGACAAAGGAGTCAAACATATTCACTGGAAGAAAGATAGCCCCTTTAATAAATGGTGCTGAAAAAGTTGGCTTTCCACATATTGAAGACTAAAACTAGACCCATGTCTATAACCATGCACTAAACTAAAATTGAAATGGATCAAAGATCTTAACATTAAAGAGAAACCCTAAATCTCCTGGAAGAGAGAACAGGCAGAACTCTTGAAAACATAGGTGTAGGCAGACACTTCATAAACGAAACTCTGATTGCACAAGAAATAATACAAAGAATCAATAACTGGGATTTCATTCTATTAAAAAGTTTTTGCACAACAAAAGAAATCAACAGAGTGAAAAGACAACCCACAGAGTAGGAAAACATTTTAGCCAATTGGGCATCTGAGATGAATACATATTTCTCAGATAAAGAAATACAAATGAAAAATAAACACATGAAAAAATGTTCAACATTACTGGTCATTCAAGAGATACAAATTAAAACCACACTGAGATTCCATCTCACCCAAGAAAGAATGACTATCATTAAGAAATCAACCAATAACAAATTCTGGCAGGGATGTGGGGAAAACCCTTTTTCACTGTTGGTGGGAATGTAGACTGGTGCAATCACCATGGAAATCAGTGTGGAGATTCCTCAAAAAGCTAGGATTAGAGGCCCCATTGAACCCAGCTATTCTCCTTCTGTGTATTTTCTCAGAAAAACTGAAAATATCTTAACACAATGATATATGTACACCCATGTTTATAGGAGCACAGTTTGTAATAGCTAAATCATGGAAACAATCCAAATTCCCATCAATTGAGGAATGGATAAAGATGTGGGGTTTTTGTATAGAAATGGAATACTACTCAGCCATAAAGAAACCTAAATTTGAGGCATTTCTAGATAACTAGATGCAACATGAGACCATATTCTTAAGTGAAATAAATAGGACTGATAAGTGTAAACATCATATTGTCTTCCTGGTGTGAGAAACTGAAAGAGTACATAAGGACCAAAGTGTACAAAGGATGTTGTGAAATGGAAAGAAATTGTTCAAAAGGAAAGAAAAACTAGGTTGGGAGAAAGGGGAAAGAAGGGAAGGGGAAAGGGACAAAATATTAAAAAAGGATAAAATGGAACCAAAGCTTTGTACATAGGGAGGAGAAGATGGGCTGAAGGGAGGAGAGGGGATTGGGAAAAACAGGGAAATCAAAATATATCACATATGAGTGCAAACGCCTTATGATGAACATGATCATTATGCATATCTAAAATGTACCAATAAGCTTAAATATAGTTATATGAAAACTGCAGGCCATACATGGAGCCAGCAAAGCCATCGTTGTGGGGCTGCCCAGTTCCTTTGGAACTCACATTTTTTCATTATTTTTATTGCATTATTTTGCTCTTTATTTATGTTTCATGTCTGTCATATAAGAAAAACCATGCAAAATTTAAACTTGTGCATCTGATTTATTTCACTTAATGTTACAGTCCCAAGATGCACCCATTTTCCTACAGATGACTCTGGTTTATCCTTCTTTATGACAGAGTAGTACTCCATTGTGTATACCAAAAGTGTGTGCCGCACTTTCTTTATTCGTTCATCTGTTGATGGACATGGGAACTGCTTCCAAGAGTGAGCTGTTATGAATTGTGCTACTATAAACATGGGGGTACCTATATCAGTGTAATATAAAAATCAAACAATAACAGGCATCAGACAGGCTGCAGGGGCAAAGGAACTCTTCTGCATTGTCGGTGTGAATGAGTGCCACTCCTCAGAAATCAGCATAGGGATTTCTCCAAAAACTAAAATATAAATTCCACTTACCCTAGCTCTTCCCCATCTATGTATCTCCTCAAAGCAGAAGAGACACTAGACATGAACTTTCAGGATGCTGGCACTGTTGGGACTTTGGCAAAGAGACTGTTAAGTTTCCGTTTGTGTGCGGGACAGCTCGGTGGAGTTATGAGCTTGTTGCTGTCTTTAGAGACCAAGTGTGGCATAAGCAGATGTGTCTTCGAGGGTGAAGTTGACAGGGAAGGGAAGTGGCGGTGAGGGGGGCACATCGGCTTCACTCGCTCAGGGATCGCTCAGCAAGCTGATGGAGCACACTAAGGGGGTGTGTCTGGGCGGGTCTTGGTGGAGTTCCTCGGGGTCAGTGTCTGGTCCCTCACTGCTTCCTTTCTGACACTGTTTCTCTGCGCTGCTTCCCAGCTGTCACTCCCTCCGGCTATGATGTTTCTGCCTTGGCACCAGCCAATCATGGACTCAAAAACATAAGTCAAATCAAACAATCAAACAACTTTTTTTGGTGTCTTTTTGAGACAGGGTCTCACTATGCAGTTCAGGCTGGCTTTGAGCTCTCTTTGTAGCCCAAGCTGGCCCCAAATTTAATGATCCTCCTGCCTCAGCCTCCCAAGAGCTGGGATCACAGGCATGTACCACCACACCCAGCTCCAACAATTCTTTTTAAATTGTCAGCATCAAACATTGAATTTCAGCCTTGAGAAAGTTGAATTGTAGAGTACCTACTCCCAGGATGTCAAGGTTAGCTTCTTTTCCCATAAGTCACATAGGAATTAGGTATAGATCAATTGTGCAACTGTGAATAAGGCAACTTAGTCAACCTTTGGATGTGTTTGGTGGAGCTTTGCCTCTACTCCATCTAGTCTGCCAATTTAGAGACCTGCTTAGGTCATCACTAAACAATTGTACCAAGCAACCTCCCAACGAGCTTGTTTTTTCCTTTCTTTTAATTTTTAAAGTAAAAAAACAAAATCATATTAACAAACAGACAGCCACTTACAAAGTAGCACAAGAATAGTACAATCAAAAATGAATCACAGACAAAGGGACAGGGAATTAACAATGGTTTTTGTATTACATATTAATAACTTCAAAATGTGTACTCAGGAAAACAGATATAGACATGAAAGATTAATCAAACAGCTAATCATTAACTGTTCCTTACAATAAACTGACAGAAGTCAGTAGTACAACTATCTTAGCTATCCTGCATATACATACATACATACATACATAATTATCCCTTTCTTCCTTTTCTCTTTCCCCTCATCCCAGTTGCTCTTTACTTTTGAGCAGTTTCCTTTCATTTCACAATGTTTATCATATCTCCTAATTTATATTCACACTTTCAGGTTCTTACATTAGTGACACAATACGTTGCTCACACATGCACATCTGATTTATTTCACTTATGAGTATGGTCTCTAGTTGTGACCATTTACCTATAAAAGCCTCAAGTTTGTCTTTCTTTATAGCTGAGTAATATTCCATTATATAAAAACGCCACAATTTTTTTATCCAGTCCTCAGTGGATGGACATATGGGTTGCTTCCACAATTTAGCTATTACAGATTTTGCTGCTATAAACATGGGTGCACATATATCACAGAGATATGACGTTTTCAGATCTTCTGGGAAAATACCCAGAAGGGGAATAGCTGGGTTGAATGGGACCTCTAGACCTAGTTTGCTGAGGAATCTCCAAACTAATTTCCACAGTGTTTTCACCAGTCTGCATTACCACCAGCAGTAGGGAAGAGTTCCTATTTCTCCACATCCTTGCAAGCATTTGTTATTGGTTGATTTCTTAATGCTGGCCATTCTTACTGGGGTGAAATGAAATCTCAGTGTTGTTTTCATTTGCATTTCTCGAATCACTAATGATGTTGAACATTTTCTCATATATTTATTTGCCATTTGTATTTCTTTATCTGAGAAGTGTGTATTCATCTCAGATGCCCATTTTAGGATTGAGTCTTTGAATTTGGGGAGGTTGATGCTTTTTAATTCTTTATATGCTCTAGATAGAAGACCTTTATGTGAGGGACAGCCAGCTAGGGTTTTTTTTCCCAATTTGTGGGTTTTCTTTTTACTCTGCTGGTAACTTCTTTAGATACACAGAAACTTTTCAGTAAGATGAGGTCCCCATTGTTGATTGTTTGAAGTATTTCCCTTGCAGTTTGATTTTTGTTCATGAACTCTCTGCCTACTCCTATGTCTTCAAGATTTTTACCTACTTTGTCTTCGAATAGATTTAGTGATTCTGTTTTAGTATTGAGATCTGTGATCCACTTTGACTTGAGTTTGGTGCATGGTGATAAACTTGGGTCTATTTTCAGTCTTAGCCAAGAGGCAAGCCAATTTTTTCAGTACCATTTATTAAAGAGGCTATCTTTCTTCCAGTGAGCTTGTTTGGCCCCTTTGTCAAAGATTAGCTGCCTGAGTGTGTTTATGGTTGTTGCTGCATCTTCCAGTCTGTTCCATTGAACCTCAGGTCTGTTTTTCAGTCAGTACCAGGTTGATTGTATTACAGTAGCTTTGTAGTATAATTTCAGGTCAGGGATTGTGATTCCACCTGACTTGTCTTTCTTGCCAAGGATTGCTTTTGCTATTATGGATCTCTTTTGGTTCCAGGTGAATTTAAGGAACGTTTTCTCTAGATCTGCAGGGTATGCTAATGGTAGTTTAAAGGGAATTGCATTCAATCTGTACAACAATTTTGGTAGTGTGACCAGTTTCACAATGTTCATTCTTCCTATTCATGAGCAAGGAATATCTTTCCATTTATTGAAATCCTCTTTGGTCTCTTTTTTCAGAGAATTGTAGTTTTCATTGAATAGATCTTTTACTTCTTTTGTTAGATTGATTCCTAAATATTTCAATTTCTTGGATACTATTGTGAAAAGTATAGATTCCTTAGTTTATCTCTCAGTCTGTTTGTTGTTTGTATATAGGAAAGCTATTGATTTTGTGGTGTTGACTTTGGATCCAGCTACATTGCTGAATTTCTCCATTAATTCTGGGAGTCTTGTGGAATTTTCGGGGTCTTCCATGTAAAGTATCATGTCATCTGCAAATGGCAATAGTTTCACTTCTTCCTTTCCTATCCTTTTATTTCTCTCTCTGTCTAATTGCTCTGGCTAATGCTTCCAGCACTATTTTCAACAAAAGTGGTGACAGCAGATATTCCTGTCTTGTTCCTGAATTTAAAGTAAAAAGTTTCAGTTTTTATCCATTTAGTATGATGTTGGCTGTTGGTTTGTCATAGATGGCTTTGATCAGATTGAGGTAAATGCCATCTATTCCTAGGGTTTTTATCATCAATGCATGTTGGACTTTGTCAAAAGCTTTCTCCATATCTATTGAGATGATCATGTGGTTTTTGTCTTTGGCTCTATTGATATGGTGTATTACATTAATTGATTTGTGAATATTGAATAATCCCTGCATTCCTGGAATGAATCCAACCTGGTCATGGTGTATAATTTTCTTTATGATTTGCTGAATTCTATTTGCTAGTATTTTATTGAGTATCTTTGCATCTATGTTCATTAGGGATATTGGTCTGTAGTTCTCTTTCTTGGGTGGGTCTTTCTCAGATTTTGATATCAGTATAATACTTGCCTCCAGAAATGAGTTAGGAAGAATTGCTTTCTTTTCAATTTCATTGAAGAATTTGAGGAATGTTGGCATTAAATCTTCTCTGAATAGTTTATAGAATTCTGCTGTAAATCCATCAGGGTCTGGGCTTTTCTTTGTTGGTAAGATTTTCATCACATTTTCAATATCATTAGTTGATATAGGATTGTTCAGGATTTTTATATCTTGCTGATTCAAATTTGGTAATTTGTACATTTCTAGGAATCTGTCCATTTCTTCTGAGTTTTCCATCCTTTGGGAGTAAAGATTTTCAAAGTAGGTTTTAATAATATTTTGAATTTCTGTAGGATCTGTAGTGATTTCATCCTTTTCATTCCTTATTGCATGAATTTGAATTTTTTCCTTTTTTTTGATAAGGTTGGCTAGAGATTTATCAATTTTATTTATTCTCTCAAAGAACCAACTCTTTGATTCTTTTTTTTAGTGTTTTCTTTCTCTCAATTTCATTAATTTTCCCATGATTTTTTAATCTCCTCTTTGGGCTTTGGGATTGACTTGTTCTTCTTTTTCTAAAAGTTTGAGGTGCAGCATTAGGCTATTATTTGTTCTCTCTCTGTTTTCCTTATGTGTGAGTTCACTGCTATAAATTTCTCTCTGAAAACTGCTTTCATTACATCCCACAGATTCTGGTCGGTTGTATTTGCATTTTTGTTCATTTGTAGGTATTCTTTAATTCCTTCTTTAATTTCTTCTGTGACCCATTGATTGTTCACGTGGTTGCTGTCTAATTTCCAAGTGTTTATGGGGTTTTTGGAGTTTCTCTTGTCATTAATTTCCAGTTTCATTGCACTGTGGTCAGATAATATGCATGGGAGAATTTCAGTTCTTTTGCATTTAGGTAGGTATGCTTATGTGGTAGAATATGGTCTATTTTCAAGAAAGTCCCATGTGCAGTTGAGAAAAATGTGTATTCTGATGTTGTGTGGTGGAACACCCTGTATACATCTGCTAAGTCCATTTGTTCACAGGTTTGGTTCAGGTCTGTTCTTTCTTTGCTGATTTTTTGTCCAGTTGACCTGTCTCTTGCATCAAAGGGGTATTTAGGTCCTCTATCAAAATAATGTTATTGATTATTTGGTTTTTCATGTCTGTTAAGATTTGACTTATATAGTTTGGTGCTCCAATATTTGGTGCATACATGTGTGGGCTTGTTATCTCATCCTCTTGCAGGTTCCCCTAACTAGTATGTAGTGACCTTCTTTATCTCTTTTGATTGTTTTCGGTTTGAAGTTTACATTGTCTGCAAGTATAATAGCTACCCCTGATTTTTTCTGGGAGCCTGTTGCATGGAGAATTGTTTTCCATCCTTTTACTTTCAGTCTATGGATTTCTTTTTGAGTAAAGTGTATTTCCTGTATACAACATATTGTGAGATTTTGTTTCTTAATCCACTCTGTCAATCTATTTCTTTTGACTGGTGAATTAAGGCCATTTACATTAATGGTTATAACTGATATATGTTGGCTTATCCTTGACATGCTATCTACTTGCTGTTGGTTTCCCACTTTTGCCATCTATTTAATTGCTTGCTCTGCTTGAGGATTCCTTTCTATTGTTGTTCTTGAGATGGTGGTCTCTTTTTTGTCTGTCTAAACTTTTTGTAATGTTGGTTTGG
>PVLD010020784.1:0-33070 GCA_004027595.1 Dinomys branickii | reverse complement strand
TCGTGTATAGGAATGCTATTGATTTTTGGGTGTTGACTTTGTATCCAGCTACTCTGCTGAATTTGTCAATTAATTTCAGGAGTTTTCTTGTGGAGTTTTTGGGGTCCTCCATGTAAAGTATCATGTCATCTGCAAATAGTGATAGTTTAACTTTTCCTTTGCTATCCTTATTCCTTTTATTTCTCTCTCTTGTCTAATTGCTCTGGCTAATGCTTCCAGAACTATGTTGAATAGGAGTGGTGACAGTGGACATCCTTGTCTTGTTCCTGACTTTACAGTCAAAGTTTTCAGTTTTTGTCCATTTAGTGTGATGTTGGCTGTTGGTTTGTCATAGATGGCTTTGATCAGATTGAGGTAGAGGCCATCTATTCCTATTTTTTCTAGGGTTTTTAACATGAATGCATGTTAGACTTTATTGAAAGCTTTTTCTGCATCTATTGAGATGATCATGTGGTTTTTGTCTTTGGCTGTATTGATGTGATGTATTACATTAATTGATTTGCGAATATTGAACCATACCTGCATTCCTGGAATAAATCCAACCTGGTCATGGTGTATAATTTTCCTTATGATTTGCTGTAATCTATTTGCTAGTATTTTGTTGAGTATCTTTGCATCTATGTTCATTAGAGAGATTGGCCTGTAGCTCTCTTTCTTGGTTGGGTCCTTCTCTGGTTTTGGTATCAGTATAATACTTGCCTCCAGAAATGTGTTAGGGAGAGTTGCTTCCTTTTCGATTTCATTGAAGAGTTTGAGGAGTGTTGGCAGTAAATCGTCTCTGAATGTTTTATAGAATTCTGCTGTGAATCCATCAGGGCCTGGGCTTTTCTTTGTTGGTAAGTTTTTAATGACATTTTCAATCTCTTTAATTGATATTGGGTTGTTCAGGATTTTTGAATCTTCCTGATTCAATTTTGGCAATTCGTACATTTCTAGGAATCTGTCCATTTCTTCTGAATTTTCTATCCTATGTGAGTAAAGATTTTCAAAGTAGGTATTAATGATTTTTGAATTTCTGTGGGATCTGTGGTGACTTCATCCTTTTCATTCCTTATTGCATGAATTTGAGTTCTTTCCTTTCTTTTTTTGATAAGGTTGCCTAGGGGTTTATCAATTTTATTTATTCTTTCAAAAAACCAGCTCTTTGATTCACTTACTTTTTGTGCAGTTTTCTTCGTCTCAATTGCATTAATTTCTGTCCTCCCTTCTTTGGATTTTTGGTTTGGTTTGTTGCTCTTTTTCTATAAGTTTGAGGTGTAGCATTAGGATATTTATTTGCTCTCTTTCTGTTTTCTTTATATATGTGTTCATTGCTATAAATTTCCCTCTGAAGACTGCTTTCATTGCATACCACAGATTCCGGTAGGTTGTATTTACATTTTCATTTGTTTGCAGGTATGTTTTAATTTCTTCTTTAACTTCTTGTGTGGCCCACTGGTTATTCAGGAGGTTGTTGTCTAATTTCCAAGTGCTTATGCAGTTTTTGGAGTTCTCTTTGTCATTAATTTCGAATTTCATTGCACCGTGGTCAGCTAATACGCATGGGATAATTTCAGTTCTTTTGCATTTAGGTAGATATGCTCTATGGGCTAGAATGTGGTCAATTTTAGAGAAAAACCCATGTGCAGCTGAGAAAAATGTGTATACTGGTGTTGTGGGGTGGAACACTCTGTATACATCTACTCAGTCCATTTGTTCACACTTTTATTTCAAGTTTGTTATTTCTTTGCTGAGTTTTTGTCCAGTTGACCTGTCTGTTTGCGTCAGAGGGGTGTTTGCGTCCCCTATTACAATAGTGTTATTAATTATTCGATTTTTCATGTCTGTTAAGATTTGACTTGTAAAGTTTGGTGCTCCATTATTTGGTGCATAAATGTTTAGGATTGTTATGTCTTCCTCTTGCCACTTTCCCCTAGCTAGTATGTAATGGCCTTCTTTATCTCGTTTGATTGTTTTTGGTTTGAAGTTTACATTGTCTGCAAACATAATAGCTACCTCTGCTTTTTTGTGGGAACCTGTTGCATGCAGAACTGTTTTCCATCCTTTAACTTTCAGCCTGTGGATTTCCTTTTGAGTAAAATTTGTTTCCTGTATACAGCATATCGTTGGATTATGTTTCTTTTTTTTTTTTTTTGGCAGTACTGGGGATCGAACTCAGGACCCTGTGCTTGCTAGGCAAGCACTTATTCCACTGAGCTATATCCCCAGCCCCTAGATTATGTTTCTTAATCCACTCTCCCAATCTGTTTCTTTTGACTGGTGAATTGAGGCCATTTACATTAATGGTTAGAATGGTTATGTTAACTTATTCTTGTCATGCTATTTACTTGTTGTTGTTTTCCTACTTTTGCTATCTGTTTACTTGCTTGTTCTGTTTGAGGGTTCCTTTCTATTGTTTTTGAGAATGTGGTCACATTTTCTCTGTCTAGAATATCTTTTAGTGCTTTTTGCAATGCTTATTTGGCATTCATGAAGTTCTTCAGTTGTTCTTTGTCATGGAAATATTTTTTTTCTCCGTTGAATTTGAAGGGTAGTTTTGCAGGATACATCAGTCTCGTTTGGAAGCTGTTTTGTCTCTGGGTTTGTAATACCTCCCTCCAAGCTCTTCTTGATTTCATGGTTGTCGTTGAGAAGTCTGCTGTCTTTCTGATGGGCTTTCCTTTATAGGTGAGCTGTTTTTCTCTAGCAGCTTTCAATATTGTGTTCTTTTGCTGGATGTCTGGGATCTTGACATATGTCTGTGTGTGGTTTTAGTTGGGTTATGGCTCATTGGTGTTCTATATGCCTGAATTAACTGTATTTCAGTATCTTTTACTGTGCTTGGGATTTTTTCTGCTATTATTTCAGCAAATATTCTTTTTATATCATTTGTGTTGTCTCCTGCTGTTTCACTGACTCCTATTACTCGGATATTATTTCTTTTTGCCTCATCTTTCAGCTGTTGGATTGATTTTTCCTGGATCCTTGATGCCTTTATGAGATCCTTCCTTTCATGCTCACTAGCTGCCATGCTGTCTTCAAGATCTTAAATTCTATCTTCGGTTTCATTTAAGCGGTTTTGCAAGCTTTCAATGGAAGTTTTCAATTCCTGGCAATCTGTTTGGGCCTGTTTCATTCGTGGTAATTCTTTCCTAAATTGGTCTTGTACCGTTTCCATTTGTTTCCTATGTTCTTCTATTCTTGTATCTGCTTATTCTCTATATGTGAGGAGTATCTCTTCCATTATTCTTTTCACTTCATTTTTTGCCTGAGAGATTATTTCTGCTTTATTCTCTTCTATGACCTGATGGAGTTCTTTCTTTACTTCGGATGTGATCATTTCAGAAATTGCGGGTATATGGCTTATTTCTGCTTTAATCTCTTCTATGGCCTGATGTAGTTGTTCCTTTACTTCGGATGTGATTGTTTCAGAAATTGCGGGTATGTGGCTTGTTTCTGCTTTAGTCTCTTCTATGGCCTAATGAAGTTCTTTCTTTACTTCGGATGCAATCTTTTCAGAAATTGCAGGTATGTGGCTTCCTAGTTCTCCTGTGTCATTGCGTCTAGGACTTGTTCTGGGTGGGGTTGTGTTCTGAGGCTGCATTTTGCTCTTCTGTCATGTCATTTTGGATATCAGATGTAAAATATTGAGCTACAAATTACCCAGGCAGGTCACCAGGCAAAGCTCCTTTGCAAAGGCTGCTCCAATGGCTCCTTCTCTTTGGGAAAATGTCCCTTAAGTTTTCTGCCAGGAGTTCCACTCGGAAGGCTGCTCAGATGCTGCTTTGTGGGCCAAGCTACTCCCTGCCTAGAGATCCAGGTTGCAGCTTGCACATACCTCACCTGCCTAGAGTTCCACGCAGGCAGAGGTGCCGCCTATGTGCTGCTTTGTGGGCCAAGCTCCACCCTCATCCAGAGATCCAGATTGGAGCAAGCACACGCCTCACCTCTCCAGAGTTCCAGGCAGGCAGAGGGGCCACCTAGATGCTGCTTTGCAGGCCTAGCTCCTCCTTGACCCAGAGATCCATGTTGGAGCGCGCACATGCCTCACCTACCCAGAGTTCCACACAGGCGGGCTGCCTAGGTGCTGCTTTCTGGGCCTAGCTCCTCCCTGACCCAGAAATCTGGCTCGGAGCATGCACACGCCTCCCCTGCCCAGAGTTCTATGCAGGCAGAAGGGCTGCCTAGTTGCTGCTTTGTGGGCCGAGGTCCTCCATGCCCAGAGAGTTGCTTGGCCATTTTAAATAGGCCTTTACTCAGTTATATAAGTTGTGTTAGTATGGTGATAGAGAAAGAATATGTGAGGACCAGGAATCTTAGTCACTGGCTTCTGCTGGACTCTGTCCATTTCCTGAGGGAGTCCTAGAAAGGGTGTACTTTGTGTTTTACCTAGGACTTAATGATTCTCAAATTTCTTATTCATAAAGCCACTGAGGGAGCTTGTTAGAAGTATAGTTTCTCAATCTCACTTGCCAGAAATTCTCACTCATAGAATAGTTTTATCTGAAACTCAGGAACCAGCATGTTTATCCAGTTGTTCAGTGAATTATTTGTGGATCACTCTTGAGAAATACTTCCTTAGTCCCTAAGAGATGGATAGCACCACATTTGACTGTAGGGACCCCATTGAGGGAGGCTAGAGGGACTCTTGAGTGGCTCAGTAATGCCTCTTTCCTTCTGTTTCCTATTTGGGAAGTAAGAGATCTCTGTATTCCTAAGTACCAAGACACTAAATTTATCCTACCATGTCAGCCATGTACAATGAAGAAACCACAACAGGATCAAAGAAAAATTCTAAAGGGAAAACAATGCAAGAAGAACAAGCCAACTGCAGATGCAAGAAAGTAATGTAAGATTATATGTTCAATGAAATACTTCCATGGCCTCAATATGTGTTTGTGATCATGGTCAGATGGTGGTTGGGTCATTGTAGGAGCAGGAGAGAAAGAGTCCCGAACACGCTTTTAGAAACTGACACTGATTTTCAGTGTTTGCTGTACATAAGGAGCTCATTTGAGTTTTGGTTACATACATCTGGAACATGGTCAGTACATCTATACTTTATTAAGAGATTTGAATGCAAGTGATGTACCGTACTTTGAGGACCACTGAAATACAGTGTATATGGCTAATAAAGCTCATATTGCTTAACCAGACCTTTTTGCTAGGCATTCCTTGTTTAGCCTTGTGACTTACAACAAGATTAGATGGGGATATTTACATGACTGCAATTGTCTGTACTCTTCAGACTGGAGTAACTGGAAGAACAGTTAAGTATATGTGGTTATCGTGATTGTAAAACACAAGTCCCATGAGTTTGAACTCTAGTTGCACATTAGAGCAGCTTTTGAATATACACATGCCTGTCTACCAGCAATAATGGGAGGGCACTGCTAAGAATAATGGGAGGCTTCAGCTGAGGCACTGTTGTGTATGTGAAGCTCTAGGGCAATGCCCAGAGTGCCGGTGGGTGGAGAATGGGCGGGGTGGAGAATGGCTGGTTCACTGTTACAGTCGGGCTGTGGGCTTTGCTGTTGCCAGACCTTCAGATTGGTGAGATTTTTATGTGAATTCTTCTGATTAAATGCTGGCAGCCAATTCAAATTTAAAAAAATAAAGGTAGGCAGACAAAATATATCTGCTCAGAGTATACAATTTATAGGCAATGAGATTATGACCTCTAGTTTATGTACACAATTTTCCATAACTTTTGAAGGACTTTTCTGTTCATGGACAATTTTTATGTTAATTAGCATTGTTCTTTTTACTACTGAAATATCCTTTAGTTTTGACTTTCTTTTTTTACCCCCTTTTGTTTTTCTGAATTTTGCTTAACTAAGACTCCACTCTCTGTAACATTTATTTTTAGTGAAATTATGGAAGCACTTTCTAATATTAACCATATAGACACTAAGGCAGAGAATAAATATTTGGTATTTTTGTTGCAAGGCTGAATAACCAAATTTTTATGGTTTGTAAATTGTCAGAGTCTCACTTTTCTCATGCACTTTGTAATTTGTCATTTTCCTCTTAAAATTTTATCATGTGCTTTTGCTTTTAATTTTTTCTGTGCATATTCATATGATGGCAGTCTTTTAAAAGTCTCTCTTCCCTCAGTTAAAGTGAGGAAATAGCTGCAAATTCATGAGCAGTAACTGCTTGTTCCAGAATTCATGCTTTACTCCGACGTGCCAGACAGTGGCTGACAGCACAGATATCAGATGTGAAGAATCTTTTTTGTGGGAAGGTTTGGTCTAATCAGCATCAAGCTGTACTTTCTGAAATAAGGGAATATTAAATGATTTGGCAGATGGTGCCCTCTGAAGCGGATGCCTAGGCCAGTAGTCATGGGTGGTTGTACCCTGAGTAGATTAAAGTCATATACTCTGTTCATGTGTTCATCAGTTTTGTGGTGTTATGAAGTTCGTTTGGATGGAGAGTTAGTTTTAAGAACTCAGAGCTATGTGGTCTAAAGGCTAAGATGCTTTGCAGTTCGTATTGATTCTTTGACTTAACACCAAGTGCAAACTTATCCCTTTGGGTTTTTGAATAAAGAGAAAGGGCCAAATAGATACAAATATAAGTGCACAAAGACCAATTGATGGTTGTGGGTATCAAAATGTAGCCCTGTTTTTAAATTGTGATAACTGGCTTTTTTCTAAGTATTTTCACTTGTTACTGATTTTAAAGAAAGACACAGAGCCAGCCACATGAAGAGTACAGGAACTATTTCTTCTAGTACCTGCTCATTGCTGGGTGAAGGAGCAGTGTGCACTAGAGGACCTCACAGAAAGCAGGGTAGCTGAGTTCAGTGCTGAAGGGAAAAAGATGCCTGAGCACAGGATCCGGAGAGGTGGGCATAGGCTAGAAAATGCAAAGCTGTGGCAAAGCTTTGCTATGTACTTAGGGCGTAGGCTAGAAAATGCAAAGCTGTGGCAAAGCTTTGCTATGTACTTAGGCTGGCCTTGGCCTTGAACTCACTCTGTAGTCTAAATTGGCCTCCAGTTTGAGGCAGTTGCCCTCTGGCTGGGTGCTGGTGTAAGGCTTTTCATGTTAATTTACTGATTTGAAATTATTTTTAAAGCTTTGGTGCAGTTTCAAAAACAGTAAAAAAAAAAAAAAAAAGACTCTTATTTACTCAGAATCGCTGGTATTTTTATATTTTACCACATTTGTATTATCATATTCTGTCTAGTTTTGCCAGTTTTCTCAATAATGTCCTTTTATGCTTCCTTTTTCTTTTGTTTTTCTTCTGTTTCTTTCTTTTCCTTTCCTCTCTTTTCTTTCTGGTGGTGCTGGTGAATGCAGGCTTCTGCCATTCAGCCACATTCCTGGTCCTGAGACCTAGTTTCAGTGCACATGCTGCCTTTACTTGTCATATTTTTTAAGAATGTGAAGCAGTTTCTCATGCTTTCTTTGTCTTTCATAGCCGTTGCATTTTTTGAGTACTATGTAAATAATGCTGTGGCCTGAGAATGTCAAATCTGGAGGCACTCTGAGTCCACCCTTTCCTCATTGGGGTTTAACTGATCAGTGTGTTTACTGATTTCTCCCTTGCATAGATAATTCTTTCCTATTGTAGCTCATAAACAATCTGTCAGGAAGGGGCTTTGAGGCCATGCAGATACCCTGTTCTTCAGTAAGTTCACCATTTCAGTTTTCCCTTAGGTGAATACAAGGTGTTGACTTCCTAACTCCACCACTCCCTTCACATCTATCAGAGGCAAAAAAGATAGGGATGGGCTGGGGATATAGCTCAGTAGAGTAAGTGCCTGCCTGGCAAGCACAAGGTCCTGAGTTCAATCCCCAGTACCTCAAAAAAAAAAAAAAAAAAAAAAGAGGGATATGTGTAGTGGCAGAAATGACATTTTATTAGTCAAGAGTATCAAGGAGCTGCGTGACACTGGGTTTGAAATTATTTTCCTTCTGAGAGAAATCCAAATTAATACACTTATATTAATTATATACTTAAACTTCATATGATACATGAGTTTTTCTAAAATTGAAAAAAGTCAATAACAAGAACAGTGAGTGGCTGGGTTAAGTTTAGAGTATTTTTAATGCTTTTTAAAGTATGGTGCAATTTTCATACTATAAAACTTATTCATATATAGTGTATGTCAGTGATTTTTATTATATTTACCAAGTTATCTAGCTATCACCATTGTGTAACTCTAGAATGTTTTCTTTACTTCAGAAAAAATACCGATTTCCAGTTATTTAATACCTCTGACCCCCCAACCCCTGGAAAACAGTTTATATTTCTGGATTTGCATATTCTGGATATTTCATATAAGTGGAATCATATAGTATGTGACTTTTTTATATCTGGCTTCTTTCATTTAGCATAACATTTTCAAAGTTTCATCCATTTTGTAACATGCACCAGAGCTTCATTCCTTTTCACGCACTGCATGGGTATAATACATTTTATTTATCCTGGAATTTTTTTATGTTTAGTAAGAGAAATGACTTTTTAGTGTTTTAGCCTTTTATATTTATTCTGAAGTTATACTACTTTTTGTAAGTTACCAAAAATGACCCTTAATTTTGAATTAGTGACAGTAGTTGTTTAGCTATTGTTTTTACTTCTACATAAGCTCTTTTATTACATTTACACTTTCTTAATGAGGTTGCTTAGAATCTTCTAACACATGTACCACACACACACACACACACACACACACACACCTCAAAAACAAAAAAATGGCCAGCAACTATACTTTTGCTATCAAAGTGTTACATATACTTTTGTTATCAAAGTGAGTATTTTGCTTTTTGGAAGGATTGATTATTTCAATAATTGAATATATTATCTAACAGGGTCCCTGGGGTGTAGATGTTTGGTTTTACTTAGCATAAAGCAATCCTGGTACCATTATTAAATCATTTGTACTACACAATCAAGCTGCCATGCTGGATTAGAATCAGTAGAATATATTAATTTTATTTTGCTGAAGTTTCAAAACTTAAATATTCAAGGAACCACCATTTCTGGGCAGAACCCATTATGTATAATTTTTTTTTGAGAAATGGTATTTACAGTGTTTTTGAAAGCAGAAACTTAACAAAGCTGAACTGTAGCCATTACCTTGGGTAAATTTAGCTTTAATTTATTGGTACTTACCATTTCTGTGGGGTTATCAGGACTTTCTTTGAGAATCTCTTAAGGAGTTTTTGCCTTTCTCCTAGAAATTGAACATGCATGTATGTGCCCAAATTTATTCATTATTTTTAAAGAGCCTATGGAAAAATAAAAAGTGAAAAGTAAAAACCAGGAGAAGGTAGGTGGGAAAGGAGTATCATTGTCAGATGTAGCCTTTAGAAAGCCTACCAAATAAAAATGATTAAGTTGTGATATTTATATGCACCAAATCCCTAACATGAATTTAATTATATACTACTAATAAAATGTGTGTCGAAAAGAAAACCAACCCGAGTTATGGACAAAAAGGAAGAAAGGGCAGTAATTGGGCAAGCGTAGCCAATAGTATTCTCCAAGACCATCTGTCTCTTCCTGTGTAGCTGCATATTTTGCTTCTGTCTTTATTTCATCTTTTTTCTCCTGTCTCCCACCAGCAAAGTCTTTGGTCACAATTTATGGTTCTGATCACCTGGGATGTGCACCTGAAATTTACAATTTAATTAATCAAAAAATAAACTACACATATTGTACAATCTTCCAGCTAGCAATAGCTACTAATCAGTGCTTTATGTGTTCTTCCAAATGTAGGTGTTTAAGGTGAATATAGCTATGATAATTTGCTGATAAATGTCCTTAATACCACAAGAATATTAAAAATTTTGCCTTACTAACCTGTTTGTCTTCTCTCTAGCTTTTATTGTGTGTGTGTTTATGACATGTATATTTATGAAAGAAAGGTTTTGAATCTCTAAGTACTTACATGTTTTCCTCTAGCCATTTTAGGTACTGTATACCTAAAAATGTTCTAGACTTCTGACATTGGCAGACAGCTTTGTTTTAAAATCCCAGCTCTTAAAAACAGATTCTTGGGGAAGATTCATTGTGAGGGCAGAGGCATTGTAATATAAAATGTATTTCCAAAGAAATTTTATATGCTCCCTGTCTTACAGACCTAAAGAAAAAATGTAATCAGTCAAAAATGTCAAAATTGAAATCACTTTTGCTTTAAGTTTTCTTCTCAGGAACTTGTGTGGAAAGCACACAAAATCTATTTTTTAAAAAATTATGCTAAAATGACAGTTTGTTGTTTGTTTTTTTTCGCTTGGTTCATGTTTTCCTTTTTATAGTAATGTTCATGGTGGAATCTTTATAATAACTTGTTGCCATGTATCTTTGAACTTATCTGTAGAAATTGAAAAAACTTCAGCTTCTAACCAGCACACTCAAATCAAAATTCAGAGCAGGTAGAGAATGCTTTTAAAATGCATATTTGATATAGTATGAAAGTGCCAGGGTCACAGCTGCATACGTGAAAATGCATGGTGACTGTAGGCATTGTCTCCTCAAACAGAAAAGGCAGTCTGTGCCTGTCGCTGAATTTAGGATGTAAATCAAGTCATAGCTTCCCTATATTCAGGGATGTAGCAAAGGGGTTGAGTTGACTTAAAGATTACAAATAACTTTTGCTTTCTCATTTACCTGCCAGGAAACTTAATTTTTTTCATGCCCTCATTTCTATTAGGATTGATACGTTTATTCTTGGAAAGGTGACCAGTTACATACTTTATCATTGCCTCCACTAGTCTAGCAGAACCATGCATAAATCGCTCATTCCTCCCCTGCTGCTTTTTGTTCAGATGTGTGCCCTGCTCTGTGCTGCTGACAGTATTGGTAAAGGCTGGGGAGCACTGGAGTGTCTTATGTGCTAATTCTGCATGCTTCCTTTGTGCTTTTTTTTTCTTCTTCTTTGAACAGTTTTGACTTTAGTACCATGTGGTGGAGAGTCTATAATCCAGGACATGAATGAACCAGTTTAAGTGTTTAAAAAGATTGGGGTGTGTGTGTGTGTTTATGTGTGTGTGTGTAAAACTATGTTCATTATGTATGTGCATAAGGCAATGAAAGGGAAAGAAAAATGATTAATAGCATAGACCTGACTTTTGAGCTGGTTACACTGTAGTTTAAGGTACAGATTTACCCTCATTATCATGGTCATGTGTATCTGTTTGCTAAGTATTACGTTGCATACTGTACTTAAAATAGCAATTAAAACATTTGTAAATTAAAAAGAAGGGAAAGTGCCAGAGCATGTATAACAAATTAGTTCATATATGTGGCTAGTGAGGGCATACAGAAAATGCACAGCAAAAAAGAGATTGTAGGCACTAGTGGCTAGTAAGGTTGACCTGGTTGTCTGGTTTATACTGATTCTGATCTTTAGAAACAAGGGTACTCTCTTTTAAGGAGTAAGCAGAAAGTATTGACTGTCACAGGAATGAAGGAATTCTGATTTAAGATTTCCTGCAGACTCCTTTACATGTAGCACTTTTTACTTCGCTGAAATAAAGAAATGTATGATGATTTATCTCTGAGTTATCTCCTATTTTTTATAAATAAGAGACCTCTTTTGAGGTCTTAGACTTTAGTAGACATTGGTCTTAGAGTCATTTAAGTTTGGCATAGAATTATTATTAGTAGCTTTCTGTCTTTATAGAGTTTGGTTTCACTTTTAGTTCTGAGCATTCTATGTTTAGGGCTTTTGTAGGCAGCATGGGTGATGTAACTTCAGTTCTGATAGACACTTAGTCTCATTTTCCAGAGGGAAGAAACTGACCAAGAGAGGTTAATTCTCTTGCCTGGGATACTTGGTTTGTTGTAGAACCAGAATGTAAATTGGGATTCTTGTTGCTTAATTCTGTGTTCTATCTCCAACTAGTTAATCTTCCCTCTTCACTTTTAGCTTTATCTGGGATAAGGGCTTGGCCACATAATAGTGATTCCAATGATGGTATGTGGCCCTTACTTGTATAAAAATAATCATGGTATAGCACCAATTTTTTTTTTCTGAAAACGCATATAGCTTAGTAGCTGCCACTGTTAGTTTTTACAAGTGATCAGGTTGATTGTATGGTCATTTTAATAATTTCTTTTTTTCTTTTGAGACAAGGTCTCACTTATAGTGCAGGCTGGCCTTGAACTCATTATGTAGCCCAGGCTAGCCTTGACTCATGGCCATCCTCCTCCCTCAGCTTCCCAGGTGCTGGGATTACAGGCCTGTTCTTCCATGCCCAGCTTAATAAAGGATTTTGATCAACTGACTCCCCATAACTTGAGTAGCAAATTTGAAGATATGGAATATTGAGGCATGAACCAGGTTTTGCTTTGGTGTAGGCTTCTTTTCTTTCTTTTTGCAGCAGGGCATTAAACCCAGGATCTTTGCACTGTGTTACTTCTCCACCCCTTTATATTTCTTATGTTTTTGAGACAGGGTCTTACTAAGTTGCTTGAGTGAGGGCCACACTTTTTTAATTTTCCTGCTTCAGCCTCCCAGAATGCTGGAATTACAGGTATGCACTAGTACATATTTTTTTTGATACCGGGAATTGAATTTAGGACAAAGTACCACTTTATTTCTTTTTTTCTCTTTCCTTTATTCTTAATTAATAACACTTCCAATATAAACTTATTAACTTGACTTGTTTAAATTGTATATCCTTCCATTTACTATGACATTTTTCTGTTGGATGTATTTGAAAAGCAGTAGAATGATGAATAAGCAGTGAGAGGAGAAAAGAAAAATCTTGAATAATCCATAAATTTAATAATCAATCCTTGAATACATCAATAGTGAACTATACTTAACCTTGTGGCACTTTGAAATGCTCTAATTATAGTATTTTAAATACAAAAATAATTTCATTTTCTCTCATACTCAAATTTGCATTTGTATGACTTAATATCATTTGTTTTAGAAGAAGATTTTTTATTTTGTAGAGGAATAATTTTACATTTGTTTCTTTTTTAATCATTTTAGTTTCTACTGTCTTGTTACTCCTGTGCATCTGATGTTAGTTTTTGTTAACTATATTAACAGAAGCAGCTAAATGACTTGATTGACTGATTACCAGTGTAAGGTAGAATGAAATTAGAATCATAGTCTTTTTTTAATACCCTGAGATTAGTTCCAAGCTTTATTCAGTTTTATGCTTCCTATAGTACTTGTCATTCATATAGCTAGTTGTTCTGAACCAGGATCACTTTTGTGCCACAGGAGACATCTGATAAGATCTGAAGACATCTCTTGTTTGTCGCAATGAAGAGGACTCTTACTAGTGGGAAGAGAGCAGGGATGCTGTTAACACCCTGTGGTCCATAGGGCAGCCCATGCAGTAAAGGGCTACTTAGCTTAAGTGTCGGTGAGGGTGCAACTGAGAACGCTCACCTGTAGCAGTCGTGCGGGGCATTGAATTAAAAAGTGTGTCACTCTGTTTCCTGACATAAAGCTTGAACTGTTACTGCCTGTGTGTGATCAGATACCAATCTGATGATTCACAAGGGAGAATTTAGCTCCTTGCTTCGTTATGCTTAAAATATTAAAAGAAAAAATTGCCAATTACAATTGCTTTTAGTTAGTTGTGTTTAGTTCAGATAGTATACTGTTAGTAACCAAGTGCTAGTCAACAAGGAAGAGTCAGTGTTTTCATTTTGAATTTTCCTTCACCCTCAAGGTTTTCAGCTTCTTGGAATCAATGTTGTTTATCATTCTCTGCAATATTGCCACTTAGATTAGATATAATCAGTTATCTAGACAAGGTAATTATCCAGAGGCCTAAACCAGTAATTAATCTGTATAATCTTTATTGTAGTGCATTCCACTTAATCTCATTTTTAGAATTTAAGGTATGAAGTAGAATCTTCTAAATTCAATAGCTAGCAAAACAGGACTTAGCTTCTACACAGCAAATCTAGAGTGAGTCAGTGTGAGTAGAAGAGAAGTCACATCATAACAGAGTTGCTTACCACATATGTATCGTTCCTATTTTTGCTTTAAAATTATAATCTTATATTTCTGTTGACTTGATTTAGTTGGGACAAAACTTCATGTTTTGAGACCCTTAGTAGGCTTTCTTTTTTTTTTTTTCTAGTAAGGGAGAAAGGAGAGAATATTGAAAAGTACTTCAGTGCTTTATGATGACACAGAAACTTGTGCTAACTTCAGTTTTCTTCTTGAATACCCATAGAAATTATTAGCTAGAGATAAGTGAATAATCCTATTTGATGTTCCTTATATTAATACAGCACTTGTCAAAAGAAGAAACTGTAACAACACTAATTATAGTTGCCAGGCTTTCCTTTTCCTTTGAACATTTTCACTGAACGTGACCTATTGAACTTTCAGCATAAGAAGTTCATCTGATGTGATATACCTTGGTGGTTTTTAGGGTTTATTTTATATATATTTTAACATATATATAATTTTAACATCTGTGGCAACTAGCATGGAAGCAGATTCTAGATGGGCTTAACTACCAAGGTTGTGGTATTTAGAACTGTGATTTTGATATGACTTTTGTGTTTGAGCATGAAATATTGCTTAGAGGCATCCCTTAGCAATGGCTATAACCTGCCAATCAGAAATAGCCTGGGCTGTAACAGATGGGAGGCTGCTAGCATGAGAAGTGACTGCCTGATAGAGTAGATGAGCTGAAGAGGAAGGAAAAGGGATAGTGTGATACTGTGCATGTAGCAACCGTTGTTAATTCCTATCACTTTGTTTTGAGGCCATGTATCATTTTTTGTGTTGTTTTGTTTTTGTCTTCATTTTTTTTTTTTAGTTTTTTTCTCTTTAAAATAAGAATAGTTAAAAGGTAAATTTTGTTGTATACTTACTGCAATTAAAAAATAAATGTAGCAAAAGTAAATAAAAAAATACTATGTAGATATTGAGTAGTAGTGCCAGGGAGGTGTTTAACATGAATACTTCAGTGTTTTAGACATGCTGTACTTTTTTGAAGAGACCCCCTACCATTGACATCCTTTTTCATTGTTTTTCTTTAGAGATTCTCAACCTCAGCAACATACGAGAATTACCTGTAGCGTTTTAAAACACTGTTAATGTATCAGTTCCATTCCTACCAATGGCAAGATGTCTGGGACTGGGTGTTGGTATTAAGAGCTCCACAGATAATCTAGCCTGCAACTGAGGTTGAGAACCACTGTGTTACAGTTGTATATCAACTTTCCTGGAGGACTGTTTATGAGGTCTGGGCTGCACTGTGAGAATTCCTAGGTGAGGCTGATGTTGCTGATAAAGTCATCATGCTTTGAGAATTATCAAGAAGGCAGTCTTAAAAAATCATTTGAGGGTGGGGAAATAGCTTAGTGGTAAGTATTTACCGTGCTTGTGTACAGCCCTAGTTCAGTCCTCAGCACTGCAAAAAGTAAATCCATGAAAAGTAAAACAAGCTGGACGTGGTGGCACATGCCTGTAATCCTAGCACTCAGGAGGCTGAGGCAGGAGAATGGTTGCGAGTTTGAGACCAGCCTGGGCTATGAAGTGAGCTCAAGGCCAGTTTGAACTGCATAGCGAGACCCTGCTCAAAAGCACACACACACACACACACAAAAGAAAAGTAAAACAGCATTTACATGTAGCTGATAGTCTGATAAAAAAAAATTTTTGCTGGATGTGTATTCTGGCCTAAAAATTAAGGTAACATCCAGGCAGATGGCGCACGTGTGTAACCCCAGCAATTAGGAGGCTGAGGTAGCTGGATCGTTGTGAGTTCGAGGCCATCCTGAGCTACATGGTGAGACCCTGTATCAAAAACAAATAAACAAAAAATTAAAGAAAATATTATGCATTTAGGTATTTTTGTGTTAAACATATTATTTGTATATTTAAATTTGTTTAAAATGAGCATTTCAAATTTTATTATAACACTTCCTTAGAAAGAATGAAACCTTTATATTACTGTAATTCATAGTTTGAAAAGTTGATAAATTTAAAATCGTTATTAGGCCTTTGAGCTATTTGAAATCATGATTGTGCTGGTGGGTTTCTCTCTTCCTTGGTTTAGCCCTTTTCTTTGAGAGCCCTCCAGATTTCAGTCCTCCATGTTTAACATATGCATCTCAATGGAAATGCATTTATCCCCATTTAGAAGCAATTGCAGACATTTTCAGTATGGATGGCTTGTTGTTTGAGAAGAAAATTTTTGTTTCTGTTCACCCTAAATATGCTGCAGTAGCACAGGACCATGGACTGAGAAGGAGGCTTAAGTAGAAACGGGAGATAGGACCTACACGTGGGAATAATATTAGAGGAAAGGGAAGATGCCAGGCTTGGAGAATTATGGCGGAAGGCTAGGGTGGCCTTTGACCTCTAAGGAAGGAAGGAATCAAGGGGTAGATTTGAGAGAGCTACTGAATTTAGGACCTTGGCCAAAGACAGAGCTACTGTATTAAATTGCAGAATCTATTTTTCAGTTTGGATCTCTGAGATGCCAGGTTCATTTTATTTTTTGCAAAAACAAATAAACAAACAGATAAAAAGGAGAATAGACAGTCATTTCTAATGAACCAACCCTGCCACTAATGCAGAAAGTGATAGTTTTAGGACAGTTATGAATCCTGACAAGTCTCTCCGGATTGTGTTGGCTTTTTTTTCCTGCTATATTTGGATATTGAGAATGTGAGTCCTGAATTGACAGCTTCCAATGTGACTTTCTGTGTTTTGCAGACATCATCCTCAGCCTTTGATCACTGTGCTTGAACACAGGCCTGATTGCTGGCCAGTACTTTTGCAGCAGCTGACAGCTTTTTTCCAGCAGTGCCCTGAAAGGTAAAGTACAATAAATGGCAGAATGGTATGTTAATTTTAGAGCTTGGCTGTCTGTCTCTTCTCTTCTCTTTTCTTTTTTATTTTCTCTCTTTCTCTCTTTTCATTCTTTCTTTCCCTTTTTTCTTCCTTCCTTCCTTCCTTCCTTCCTTCCTTCCTTCCTTCCTTCCTTCTATCCATCCATCCATCCATCCATCCATCCATCCTTCCAGCTGCTATGACTGTAATATTTTCTTCTAAAGAAATACCTTAGAGCTAGTTTTAGTTTTCTAGTCTCTTTTGAAGGTAAAAAAAATTCTGCAAGATTTATTGGCTGTTGAAGTATTGAATGCAAGAAAAGTTATTATTGAAGTTGGTAAACATTAGTTAATGTTTGGAAAGTTGACTAGAAATACTCAGTAAACTGCTACACAGTGCATTTAGGAGGTAGATTTTTCTTCCTGGAAATTGGTTAGTAAGTTAATTTATTAGAAACTTGCCAATTGGGATCAAATAATACTGCCGGGGGGCTCAGCTGGCTGCCAGATGTGCAGTTTAGTATCATCCAGACCTCCTGATGGTCCTCAGGGTTATTGCCTTTCTTTTATCCTTATAACATGGCACTGGTTGAAGACCTCACCATCTTTTGCTGTGGCTATTATCACTTGTTCCAAACATTTGTCTTTGTCTCCAATCCTGTCTTGCTCATATCTCTTCTCTGAACGTTTATCAGAATGATATATCAAGAAGGCAAATCTTACTTTATTGCTCCCTTGCAAGGGTGACCACAGTTGTGATTTTTAAACTGTATTTGCAGTGTCTCAGGTAAGTGACAGGATGTTCCTCATTCCTTCAGCACTGTTTTTTTGGACCTTCCTTCTTGATGCCTGTATTATTCACCTTTCTTGTTAATGGGCAAAATGCCTGGCATCTCTGCTTGGAGGAGAGTTTTATTTGGCTCACAGTTTCAGAGGACTTGGTCCATGGTTATCCATCTCCAAGACAGGAAAGTGATTGTAGAAGGGTGGCTTGGAAGCAAAGCTTGATAATAGCACTGGGAGAAAAGGGCCAGGGACTAGATGTAGTACCCAGGTCATGCTTCTGTGATCCACCCCGACACACATGGAAGTGTGTTTTATTAATCCTTTAAGTGGCTTCCAAGCCAATCAAGCTGACACAGTCAAGCTTAACTTGTCACATTCCACTCATTGTCAACTTGACACCCAAAGATATCTCCTTGAACCATAGTCTCCAAATACATGAAATCATAATTCCACCTAGTGTGTTATAATTACCCCTCCTGAAAGTCTCAGCAGTTCCAGCATTCTCAAAAGTCCAAGTCAAAGTCTGCTCTGAGATTCAAGGGAAACTTCTATCTGAACCTCTTCAAAAAACAGGTTACTTAATCTCGAACTAGAATGTCACAAGATAAACATCCCCTTTCTAAAATGGAAGAATACAGGGAGAGTAAAAAAGATTGGACCAAAGTGAGACTGTAACTTCGTATAGGGAACATTAAGTCCTGTAGCTTCATGTCCTACATCCAGGGCATGTGGTGGTGAGATACGAGTTCTCAAGGGCTTGGATGGCCCCAACCATATGGCCTTGCCTGTTATAGGCTATATAAGCTCTCTTTTTGATTGGTTTCACTTGTTGCCTGCAGCTTTCCTCAGAAGATCTTCCATGTTTCTGGCATCTCCAACTTCCTGGGGTCACCACTGTATCTTTGATTTCATTCCTACAGTTTCATGCACCTTTCTCTTGTATATTGTCTGGCCTCCAGGTCTTTCTTTGAAATCAGAATGGAAGGTTTGCCAACCCCACAGTTCTTACATTCTGTATGCATGACAAGTCAGTATCTTGTGGATGATGCCAAGGTCTACGTCCAGCTGGAGCAATGCTCTCATCCCCCTGTACCATGGCTGTAGCAAGGTCTGAATTCTTATACAGCTGAGCTGGTGAAATTGGTCCCAAGGAATCAGTTCCCTACGTGGCCTTTCTCAAGCGGGAGGCCCAGCAGTTCTCTTCTCAAGCGAAAGGTTGATAGCTTTGTACTCTTCAGGCTGCAATGGATGGGGTCTTGCTGGTTTCTGGAGATGCTTCAAGGTATCTTGTTTCTGTACAAAGTACTTGGCTTCTTTTTTAATGATGCCAATCTGTTCAACTACTCTCATACTTCCTTTGGACCCAACTTTACTTGTTCTTTTTAGGCAAGGATTTAAAATTTTCAAATACTGCCCTGTTTTGCTCTTGACTCTTACCACACATCTGGGTAAAAGGAACCAGTAGGACACATGCCACAATGTGAACAATGGACTGCGGTGAAATTTCCTCTCCCAGATCAACTAGCCCGCTACCCTTAAACTCAGATTCCTGCAAAGTCTTAGAAGGTGGGCAAAATATAGTCAAATTATTTGCAAGAATGTAACACAAATGACTTTTAGTCCAGTTCCCTGTAGAACCTGCCTTCAAAAGTGATACCTACCGAACATGACCTTTACTGTCGCTGTCTCTTGCTATGGCCATTACCACTTGTTCCTAACATTGTCTTTACCTATAATCTTCTGCTCATATCTTTCTGGGTTCCTAGCAGCTTTACTGTACTGTTTGCATTCCTAGCAGCCTTCTGGTCTTTTGAGCACTGAGAAAAATCATCAAGCTCTGCTTTCAGCATTCTAGGACTTACTATCCTGTATCTCTAAACCTTCCAAAGTCCCGCAAACTAGTTTCACATGTTTCTAAACCACATGGCCAGGTATACTCCCAGCAACTACCCGACTATTCTGTTACCAATTTTATATATTAGTCAGCTTTTTTGTTACTGGAAAGCAATACCCAATACTTACAATGTGAAGGAGGCAAGGGTTAGTTTGCTTCACGGTTTTAGAAGTTTCAGCTCATGGGGGGCAGATGTGGTACAGAAAGGGCATGGTGGACATGTGTGGCAGAGTAAAACTGCTTAGTTTGTGGTGGCCAGGAAATAGAACAAAGGAACAGGGTGGGAGAGGAAGGGTCAGGGACCATATATAGTGCCTTGGATCATGTCTTCAACCCACCAGACACATTCAGAAGTGTGTTTCAATAATTCTCCAAGAAGCTCTCAAATCCATTAAGTTGTCAATTAAGCATAATCACCACAATGTCTTATAGAAACTTCCTACTGAAAAAAAAAAATTGGTTCCTGACATAGTTTGAAACCCTGGACTATAGGATAAAATCTAACATATCTTACTAGGCCCTGGGTTCTTACATGTCTCAGCAGTTTTATCTCATATTTGTCTTTAAGTTTATGCTTTGACAGCACACTGACATACTTTTGGTTCCATACAGGAAGCAGTGCTGTTCTTTTCTCTTCATACGCTTGCTTGTTGGTCTCCACCTTAGTCTCTTGACTGTTATTGTACTCTCTCCTGTCTTACATATACTCTGCTTCATCTTTGTTTGTTTTGGTGCTGGGAATCAAACTTACAAACTTAACAACTTCATGTTTGCCGGGCAGGTGCTGTGCCACTGAGCTATATTCCCCAGCCCCATCTGCTTATTCTTTGCTTACTGTAAACTGGATTGGGTATATTTCCTGTATGCTCTTACAGTTGTGATTTTTTTGTTGTGTTTTGATTTTTGAGACAAGGTCTCCCTGTGTAGTTCAGGCTGGCCTTGAACTTGCTATGCAAGACCAGCCTTGAACTCATCACAGTCCTCTTATTTCAGGCTCTCAAGTGGTGAATTACAGGCATGTGACACCACACCTAGCTTACAGTTGTAACTTCTAAGATTATTACACTAAACACATTGTTGTATAGTTTTTTTCATTAACTGAAACCTTGAGGACAGGTGCTTTGCTTCATTATTCTTGGTATTAATAATGTGTGGCACATTTGTAGGTGCTTTATAAATGGAGGATTTTTGTAAAGGCAATTTATGAATTGCAGGGCTCAGGTAATGGGTTGTAGAGTGTCTTACAATAGTATACACTTAGTACCACCACATAAAGTCATGATAAGATACTATTATCATGGATAATGTCTGAGTTATTTTTAATCACAGCAGCTACATGCAAATTTCCCTCCTCTGAAGGTTTTGTAATGTTCTATAAGTACTGTTTCTTAGAACATAATTTCTGAGCTCATAATTTCAATTTTAGATAGAATTTCTAGGTAGAATGTTGTTATGTTTTGTGTCTAGATGTACCCCCAAAGCCTCATGCAGTCATGGGGTTTTTTCAGAGATGGCTGAATCTAGAGTATGTGATTGACTTGTAGTGAATTGTTGGGGTCAGGGGTGCTAGGACTAAGGGTGAGTGGTTGCTGGGTCAGTCCACTGATTGGATTGGCACCACCCTAAGACGAGGAGATTGGATATGATATAAGGGGCAGAAAGAGGCTTGTCCTCCTTTTTCCTCTGTCATTGCTTTGGCTATCTTCTGGCACCATGAAGTGTTGCCCCCTGCCATGTGCCACCCTCCCTTGGAGCCAGCCAATTATGGACTGAAACTTCTACAGACTGTCAGTGAAGTAAATCTTTCCTCCCTAACTTTGGGTATTAGGTATTTTGTCTCAGCAACAGGAAAAGTAGCTAAGACAGATGTACTGTAGTTTGAAGGAGATACAGGGAACCTTATATTTTATTCAGGTTGGAGTACTGTGATAAAATTTCATAGAGTATCTGGCTGATAAGCAACAAAAGTTTATTTTTCATAGATCTAGAGGTTGGGAATGTCAAGATTAATGTTCTGGCAGGTATAGTGAGTCATGAGGTGTGCTTTCTAGTTCTCAGAGAGCTGTCTTTGCACTGTGTGTGCTCATGATGAAAAGGGCAAGTGCATCAGTCAGTGCTCACTAGAGAAGCAGATTTCATGTAAGATATATAAATATAGAAGAGTTTACAGATAGGCTTACAGTGGCTGCCTGCAGAGTCAGGTGTGGAAAAATGCAAGAAGGGCTGTTTGTACATGGGAGACCTGGGACATCCTATCAAAAGTTGAGGGCAGGAACTCACTGTAGTGTCCTGTGCAAGTGGGTATGAGGAAGCAGAAGAGTCTGTGGTGAGAGGCTGGAAGGCTGCAGTCTGTGCTGGAAGCCAGATGATGACATACACCATGAAGGTGAAGACCGGAGCCGCTCTGAGGAAACAGAAGTGGCCTCGTTCTCCTTTTCATCCCATTCTGGCAACAAGCCTATTGGTAGATGCCACTCACACCCATGGTGGATCTGCTCTTTTTCGGCCATACCCAGAACTATGTTAATTCAATGTACAGTGGTAACTTGGTTCACGAATTTAATTATTTCCCTGACTCTGGTTACAAATGGAATTGAATAAAAACCAAATCAAATTCAGTGGTTAGATTCAGTGTTGACCTTATGGGAAAATTTGATTCAATTCTTAAGAATGCATCTCTTTTCCAATGCTTTGGTTAATCTATTGTTTGGTTATTTAAGTCTCAAGAGAGTATTACATTGGGAATGAGAAGGCATTATTCTAATGAAATTTGGATAGCCATAAGGAAAAAAGATCATTGATTTTGGTTTATTTATTCATAGGTTAACTCATTCCTTTCAGTTAAATTCTCAGTGTTGGAGTATGCTATCTACAATAATTTAGAATTTCTAAATGATTTTATAAAGAATAATTCCAATCACCCCAAATCCACTTTTACACAGTGGGATTATTCTTTGCAGGATGAAATGGATAATTTTGGTTGCATTTTAAGTGGATTGGATTATTAATTACCTGAGACTAAATTTTAGACTACTTAACTTAGTTTAAGTTACTATTTAGAAGTAGTGCAGGTGGGTTGGTAATTTAATAAGAATATGAGTAGTGATTGGCTACTATGTGAAGGAGGCAGAATCTTGTGAAGACCACCTGAATTCTAGTTTTTTCTGTGTTAGGGATTGTTTATTAAATTAGCTATAGTTTTTTTTTTTTTTGTTATCTTTTTTGGAAACAGGGTCTCACTGTGTAGTTCGGACTGGGCTTGAACTTGCTCTGTAGCACAGGCTGGCCTCGAACTCACAGTGATCCTTCTTCTCAGCCCTCCAAGTGCTAGGATTACAGACAGGTGTGTGTCACTACACTTGGGACTATTTATGTTTTAAAAATTTTAATTTATTTGATTTCTTTGTAGTACTTGGAACTAAATCCATCACCAGCCCTTTAAAAATTTTTGATTTTGAGACAGGTTCTTGTTAAGTCATTAAGATGCCCAGGCTGGGCCTGAACTCATAATTCTCCTGCCTCAGCCTTCCAAAGTGCTACTATTACTAGTGTGTGCTGCTATGTCTGGCTATGTACATTTTTAATAGTACCTAGTAGTACCTAGATTTCAGTGTATCTTCATGCTAGATTTTGGGTGTATTATTTTTAAATTAAATTCTGCATTCATTTATTCAAGGCCTGTGTTAAGATTTTACTTGCACCTTTGAAGAACTGAGTGTGTACATTGACAGTGATATTATGGACTTTCAGCCTGGATAGTTTGAGGTTACCTAGTCTATTAGTTTTCAGATGAGGAAACTAGGGAGAGCAATATTAAGTGACTTGCTGAAAGTTACATGGTAGATTTGATTCTGAAGCCTCAGATTTTTGAGTCTTATTCTAGCTCTTTTCTAGTATGTCTCTCAGTGAAATATAAATAATAAAAATAAAAATAAAAATATATTATAGAATATATTAATATAATATGAAGTATAATTATAATTATATTTAATTTATATCAATTAATTTAATTTATATATTATGTTTATATTTAATTATATAATTATACTATTATATATAATATAAATATAATATAAATATAAAGCCTTGTAATATAGATTCATGCACAGTTTGTGTTTTATGTTTTAATATTTTGGTTTTCTTTGAGATAGGTTCTTGGTATGTATTTTAAGTTGGTCTTGAGCTCAGTATATAGCCCAGGCTGACCTCAAACTTGTGGTGATATGCCTGCCTTAGTGTCCTGAGTGTTGGGATTATAGATGTGTACTGCCATGACCTTCCAGTTGTTCACATTTTAAACATTCTTTTTCTTTTTTTTTTTTTTGGTGATACTGGGGATCGAACTCAGGACCTTGCACTTGCCAGGCAGGCTCTTATTCCACTGAGCTATATCCCCAGCCCCAAACATTCTTAACCGCTTTGGGATTTCAGGTCATCTGTTTTATTATTTTCCTTTTTCTCTTTAAGTCCTGACAATTGTATACCCCACTGAAGTGATAGTTGATCATCAGATAACGTGTAGGAGATACGGAATATAAAATCAGGGACCTATTAATCCAAGGAGGTTTTTAAGTTGTTCTTAAAGAAGCACGATAGTATGCTTCTGTGGTAAATCATAATGACATTTTGGAATTTTATTTTTCTATATGCACCAACCTAGAATTTCACCTTCAACATCTCAAAGTAGAAGAAGGGGCTGGGGTTATAGCTCAGTGGTACAAGTGCCTGCCTGGCAAGTGCAAGGTCCTAAGTTCGATCCCCAGTACCAAAAAGAAAAACCAAAACAAAAAATTAAAGTAGAAGAAAAGGTAATAATCTGTCCATGGAAGATAACTGGTAATGGGTGTATTTTTTTTAAGGGAATACATTATTAGAGATGAGAAAGCAATGTTTCTTAAATCTCTTTTCTGGAAACTTTTTTTCATATTCCAGTTAATACATGCATCATCTGATTCTTGCAATTTATGAAGGTTTTTGTTTTATAAAGTGTATGATGTGGTAAGCCAGGTGTGGTGGCTCATGCCTATAATTCTAGCACTCAGGAGGCTGAGGCAAGATTACTACAAGTTTGAGGCCAGCCTGGACTACATAGTGAAACACTGTCTCAAGAAACCAAACTAAAACAAAACAAAACAAAACAAAACACAAAAAAATACAGTGTATGATGTGATGTGTGTTTCAGTAATAATTATGAACTCAAAAGTCTGTTTGATTTTTATAGATTGTGTATTTTTGCTTATAATAATGATAATAATCATAATAAATTCCTCTAGACCCTGAGCTCTGTAAGAGCAGAAAATTGATCTATTTTTGTTTCTTGCACTTTTTTCAGAACATAGATGAATGATTGCTTGATTTTCATAAATTTTACTAATTGAGTAAATGAATGAATAAAATACAATCTACCGGTTTGGTAACTTTTAAGGTTTTTTTTTTTGTGTGTGTGTGTGTGTGTTTTGCTGGGGAGCGAACTTCCAAGGCCTCTTGCATGCTGGTAACTTCTAAATTTTTATTAATGCTAATGATGTTTTGAAATCACATTGTCATAGAACATACGGTATTATAAAGTTACATTGTCAGGCACAATTCAAATGCCATTTCTACCCCAAACTGATTTCATTCCATTCCATTCTTTTGTGGTACCGGGGATCGAACTCGGGACCTTGCACTTGCCAGGCAAGCGCTTATTCAACTGAGCTATATCCCCAGCCCCCCATTCCATTCTTTTGGCAGTGTTACTTCCTATCCTTTAGTTCAAGAACAGAATTGATTTTCTCTGTTATACTATGTGCTTAAGAATAGGTAATACCTATTCAATTTTGTATCTTAATTTCTTAAATATTATAAGTATGAAAATATTAAAGTAAAATCATTGCATTTAATTGATGCATGCTAATTATAAAACTATTCTATAATTCAGTGTAACTGATTTAATTAATTGATTGCACATCTCTTTGAAAGCCTAGTGTATGTTGTTATTAGTGATATGCAGTACAGAAGCCCTCATTTGGCTTATGGATATTAAATATGTAACGATACAAAGTCCTTGTGCAGTGGAAGCACCATAACAGGGACCTGGGCAAGGCTTGTCAAAAAAGGATGTCAGTCTACCATGTAAAGCAGAGGACTAAACAGTGATAGAAATTAGGCAAAGAGTGAGAAGAGGAACAGAAGGGAAAATAGAGGGAACAGCAATGATAAGGAAGTTTGGATGGCTTGATGAAAGACTTGAAAGTTTGATGAGTTCAGTGGAGGATGAAGAAGTGTATAAAATGAGGCTGGAAAGATAGGCAAAGGTCAAGTTATCAGGATTTGTGAAATTTGAAAATTTCTGATTTTTGTAGAATTTGTGAATTAATGACATGATCAGATTTTTATTTTTGAAGGTCATTCTGATATGTTATTAGCATGTTATTAGAATGTCATCTAAATTGATATGAAAGATATACAAAATGCATAGATGTGTAGAATCTTGTTCCTTTGAGTGGAAAATGCTTCTGAGGAGGGCCTTGACAATTACTTCACCTGCTTCTTACTTAGTTTCTGTATTATGCAATGGGATGATAATGATCTGTTGTGATACAGATCAAATTAATTTATAGACTTAAAGTACAATAATTTGCATATTGTAAAGGTTAACAAGTTAGCAAGAACAGTAGCCACTTTTTGTCCATGGAGAGAGAACATTTGAAGACCTTCAGTGAGTGCTTGAAAACAGATAATATTGATCATTATACATGTGTATTAGTTTATATATTTTTCCTGTACACATGTACTAGTTTTTCATTTTATACCAAGATATCCTAGTCTGGGTAACTTTAAAAAGAAAAGGGGCTCATAGTTTTGAAGGTTCAAGGCATAGCACTGGTTCTGTTTGGCTTTGAAGAAGGCTCCTTGATGGATGGTATTGTGGTAATGTAAGTACATGAGAAAGGTTTGTCATAGCTGCCTTTTATTAGATTGAGATAAAGACAGTCTATTCCGATGTTCTTTTTTTTCTTTGGAGACAGGGTCTCCCTATGCAGTTCAGGCTGGCCTTGAGCTCACTTTGTAGCACAAGCTGGTCTCAAACTCACAACGATCCTCCTGCCTCAGCCTCCTAAGGGCTTTGGATTACAGGCGTGCACCACCACACCCAGCCTATTCTGATTTTCTGTAGGGTTTTTAACATGAATGGGTGCTGCACTTTGTCAAAAGCTTTCTCTGCATCTGAAGCATGATTTTTGTCCTAGGCTCTGTTAATATATGTATTACATTTATTGACATTTATTGATTTACATATATCGAACTATGCCTGCATCTCTGGGATGAATCCCACTTGGTCATGATATGTAATCTTCTTGATGATTGCTTGCATTTAGTTTGCCAGTATCTTACTGAGGATTTTTGCATCTATGTTCCTTAGGGATATTGGCCTGTAATTCTCTTAGTTGGGTCCTTCTTTGATTTTGGTATCAGTAATACTTGTTTCCAGGAATGAATTTGGGAGTATTGCTTGCCTTTCGATTTCATAAAAAAGTTTGACAAGCAGTGGTATTAAGTCTTCTCTAAATTTCTTGTAGAATTCAGCAGTGAATCCATCAGGGCCTGGGCTTTTCTTTGTTGGTAGATTTTTAATTACATCTTCAATTTCATTGATTGATACTAGTTTAAGATTTTTATATCTTCTTGATTGAGCTTTGGTAATTAATACATATCTAGGAATCTGTCTATTTCTTTTGCATTTTCCATCTTATTAGTATACAAGTTTTCAAAGTGGGTGTAGGTGATCTTCTGGGTTTCTGCAGGGTCTGTTGTGACTTTGCCCTTTTCATTCCTAATTGCGTGGATTTGAATCTTTTCTTTCCTTTTAATAAGGTTGGATAAGGGTTTGTACATTTTATTTAATTTTTCAAAGAACTAACTCTTTGATTCATAGATTCTTCTTATTTTTTTTCAGTCTCCAGAGCATTAATTTCTGCTCTGATCTTTATATTTCCTCCCTTATATGAGCTTTTGTCTTAACCTGCTCCTCTTTTTCTAGACGTTTGAGGTTCACCATGAAGTTATTTGTATTTGCTGTTTTTCTGATACGAGCATTCACTGCTATAAATTTCCCTTTTAGGAATACTTTCATTGTATCTCATAAGTTCTGGTATGTTGTATTGTTATCATTTAATTGTAGAAACTAATTTCTTTAATTTTATCTGTGACCCTTTGGTTGTTCAGGAGGGTGCTATTTAATTTCTGTGTGTTTATGAAGTTTTTGTGGTTCCTTGTGCCATTGTTTTCCAATTTCATTTCACTATGGTCTAATAATATGCATAGAATAATTTCAATTCCTTTGCATTTACTTAATCATGTTCTGTGAGCTGGCATGTTATCTATTTTGGAGACTGTCCCATGTGCAGCTGAGAAGAATGTGTATTCTAATGTTCTGGGGTGGAATATTCTGTAGACATCTAAGTCCACTTGTTGAAAAGTTTGTTTCAGTTCTGATATTTCCTTATTGACTTCTTATCTAGTTGATGTAATTTATCTGATAGTGAGGTACTGAGATCGCCCAATACAATTGTATTAGTGCTTATTTGATTTTTCATGTCTGTTAATATTTAATATATTCAGTGCACTGGTATTTATTGTATATATATAGAACTACAATTAGCCATGATAAAAAAGATCTACAGCTAGGCATATTATAGTCAAGATTCCAGAAATGCAACACAAGAAATTCAATTTTGAAATTCAATTTTGTGGGATACATCAATCTGGGTTGGAGGTTGTTTTCTTTTAGAGGTTGAAATATTGTACTGTAGGTTCTCCTTGACTTGAGGGTTTGTGCTGAGAAGTCAGCTGTGATTATGATGGGTGTTCCTTTATAGGTGATTTGTCTCTTTTCCCCAAAACCTTTTTAGTTTTTTTAGTATCAGGAATTGAACTTAGGACCTTGTGCTTGCCAAGCAGGCACTTGTGCCAGTGAGCTAATCCCTGGCCCTTCTCTAATAACTTTTATTTTATTTTAAGAATAAAGGAAGAAAACATATTAACAAACAGGCATCCATTTACAAAATAGAGTAAGAACAATAAAAACAATACAGAGCTACAGACGAAGTGGTAGGAAATTAACAATGGTTGTTGTATTACACATTGATATCTTTAAAGTGGTTTCTCAGGAAAACAGAGACATGCAATAATGATCAAACCAGTAATCATTAACTTTCTTTTAGTAAAGCAATAGAAGACAGCAGTGCAATTGTTAGCTATCCTGTATATACATACATACATGATTTCCCCTTCTTTCCCTTATCCTTTCCCACACCCCAGTTGCCCATTACTTTTCAGCATTTTCCTTTCCTTTCACAATGTCTATCACACCTCCTAGATTTTATTCACTATTTCAGGTTCTTACACTAGTGAGACAATATGTTGCTTACACATGCAGGTGTGATTTATTTCTCTTATGAGTATGGTCTCTAGTTGTGACCATTTATCTATAAAAGCCTCGAGTTTATCTTTCTTTATAGCTAATACTCCATTATATAAAAGTACCACAACTTTTTAATCCAATCCTCAGTGGGTGGACATTTGGGTTGCTTCCACAATTCAGCAATTACAAATTGTGCTGCTATGAACATGGGTGCATATATACTGCTGAGATACGATGTTTTCAGATCTTCTGGGAAAATACTCAGAAAGGGAATAGCTGGGTTGAATGGGACCTGTAGACCTAGTTTGCTGAGGAATCTCCAAACTGATTTCCACAGTGGTTTCACCAGTTTGCATTCCCACCACCAGTGGTGAAAAGTTCCTATTTCTCCACAGCCTCGCCAGCATTTGTTACTGGTTAATTTCTTTTTTTTTTTTTCTATTTCTTTTCTATTTTATTTTTATTTTATTTATTTATTTATTTATTTATTTTTTCCGGTACCAGGGATCAAACTCAGGACCTTACGCTTGCCAGGCAAGCGCTTATGCCACTGAGCTATACCCCCAGCCCCTACTGGTTAATTTCTTAAAGCTAGCCATTCTGACTGGGGCGAAGTGAAATCTCAGGGTTATTTCAATTTGCATTTCTCAAATGATTAATGATGTTAAACATTTTTTCATGTATTTATTTGCCATTTGTATGTGTTTATCTGAGAAGTGTGTATTTATCTCAGTTGCCCATTTTTGGATTGGGTCTTTGAATTTGGAGGGGCTGATGCTTTTTAATTCTTTATATGTTCTAGATAGAAGACCTTTGTCCAAGGCATAGTCAGTTAAAAATTTTTGGAATTTGTGGGTTTTCTTTTACTCTGCTGGTGATTTCTTTAGATTTCCAGGAACTTTTCAGTTGGATGAGATTCCATTTGTTGATTCTTTGAAGTATTTCACAGGCAGTTTGGTTTTTGTTCATGAACTCTCTGCTTACCTCTATGTTTTCAAGATTTTCACCTACTTTCTCTTCCAATAGATTTAATGTTTCTGTTTTAATATTCAGATCTGTGATCCATTTTGACTTGAGTTTGGTGCATACGTAACAGATCTAGTGTTATACCTAGTGTTGTATCTAGTTAGTATACCTAACAGATCTAGAGTTTGGTGTAGGTGATAGACTTGGGTCTATTTTCAGCCTTTGGCAGGTGGCAAGCCAATTTTTTCAGCACCATTTATTAAAGAGGCTATCGTTCTTCTAGTGAGTTTGTTTGGCCCCTTTATCAAAGATTAGGTGGCTGAGTGTGTTTGTGGTTGTGTCTGTGTCTTCCAGTCTATTCCATTGATCTTCTGGTCAGTTTTTAGCCAGTACCATGTTGATTTTATTACAGTAGCTTTTAATATAATTTCAGGTCAGGGATTGTAATTCCACCTGACTTGTCCTGTTGCCTTTGCTATTCTGGGTCTCTTCTGGTTCCAGATGAATTTAAGGAATGTTTTCTCTAGATGTGTTAGGTATACTAATGGTAGTTTAATGGGAATTGCATTGAATCTGTACACAATTTTGGTAGTATGGTCATTTTCACAATGTTCTTCCTATCCATGAACAAGGAATGTTTTCCCATTTATTGAAATCCTCTTTGATCTCTTTTTTGATTGAGAGTACTGTAGTTTTCATTGAATAGATCTTTTACTTCTTTTGTTAGATTGATTCCTAAATATTTCAATTTCTTGGATGCTATTGTGAAAGGTATGGTTTCTTTAGTTTCTCAGTCTGTTTGTTGTTGGTGTACAGGAATGCTGTTGAATTTTGGGTGTTGACTTTGTATCCAGCTACACTGCTGAATTTGTCAATTTAAGAAGTCTTCTCGTGGAGGTTTTGGGGTCTTCCATTATGTCTTCTGCAAATAGTGATAGTTTTACCTCTTCCTTTCCTATCCTTATTCCTTTTATTTCTCTCTCTTGTCTAATTGCTCTGGCTAATACTTCCAGAACTATGTTGAATAGGAGTGGTGACAGCAGACATCCTTGTCTTGTTCCTGATTTTAAGGTAAAAGCTTTCAGGTTTTGTCCATTTGGTATGATATTGGCTGTTGGTTTGTCATAGATGGCTTTGATCAGGTTGAGGTAAAGTCCATCTATTCCTATTTTCTGTAGAATTTTTATCATGAATGCATGTTGGACTTTGTCAAAAGCTTCTTCTGCATCTGTTGAAATGACCGTATGGTTTTTGTCTTTGGCTCTATTGCTATGGTGAATAACATAAATTGATTTGGGAATATTCAACCATCTTGCATTCCTGGAATGAATTCAACTTGGTCATGGTGTATTTGTTGCATTCTATTTGCTAGTATTTTATTGAGTATCTTTGCATCTATATTGATTAGGGAGATTGGTCTGTAGTTCTCTTTCTTGGTTGGATCTTTCTCTGGTTTTGGTACCAGTATAATACTTGCTTCCAGAAATGAGGTAAGGAAAACTGCTTCCTTTTCAATTTTATTGAAGATTTGGAGATGTGTTGGTGTTAAATCTTCTCTGAATGTCTTGTAAAATTCTACTATGAATACATCAAGGCCTGGCCTTTTCTTTGTCAGTAAGTTTTTGATGACATTTTCAATCTCATTAATTGATATTGGGTTGTTCAGGATTTTTGAATCTTCCTGATTCAATTTTGGCAATTCGTACATTTCTAGGAATCTGTCCATTTCTTCTGAATTTTCTATCCTATGAGAGTAAAGATTTTCAAAGTAGGTATTAATGATCTTTTGAATTTCTGTGGGATCTGTAGTGATTTTATCCTTTTCATTCCTTATTGCATGAATTTGAGTTCTTTCTTTTTTTTTGATATGGTTGGCTAGGGGTCTATCAATTTGATTTACTTTTTCAGAGAACCAACTCTTTGATTCATTTATTTTTTGTAGAGCTTTCTTCATTTCAATTACATTAATTCGTGCCCTGATCTTTATAATCTCTTGCCTTCTTTGAGCTTTGGGCTTCAGTTGTTCTTCCTTTTCTGAAAGTTTGAGGTACAGCATTAGACTATTTATTTGTTCTCTTTCTGTTTTCCCTATGTGTGTGAGTTCACTGCTATAAATTTCCTTCTGAGGACTGCTTTCATTGCATCCCGCAGTTTCTGGTAACTTGTATCTACATTTTTGTTTGTTTGTAGGTATTTTTTAATTTCTTCTTTAATTTCTTCGGTGACCCATTGGTTGTTCAGGAGGTTGTTGTTTAATTTCCAATTGTTTATGGAGTTTTTGTTGTTCCTTTTGTCATAATTTCCAATTTCAATGCACTATGGTCAGATAATATGCACGGGATAATTTCAGTTCTTTTCCATTTAGGTAGGTATACTCTATGGGCTAGAAGGTGGTCTATTTTATAGATTTTAGTTTCTTTTTTTTTTTTTTTGCGGTACTGGGGATCGAACTCAGGACCCTCCGCCTGCTAGGCAAGTGCTTATTCCACTGAGCTATATCCCCAGCCCTAGGTCTATTTTATAGAAAGTCCAATGTGCAGCTAAGAAAAATGTGTATTCTGATGTTGTGGGGTATACATTCTGTATATATCTAAGTCCGTATGCTCACAGATTTCGTTTAGATGTGTTATTTCTTTGCTGAGTTTTTGTCCAGTTGACCTATCTCTTCATGTCAAAGGGGTGTTGAGGTCCCCAATTACAATAGTGTTATTAATTATATGGGTTTTCATGTCTATTAAGATTTGTCTTATATAGTTTGGTCCTCCAATATTTGGTGCATTTATGTTTAGGATTGTTCTCTCATCCTCTTGCAGTTTTCTTCTAACACATATGTAGTGACCTTCTTTATCTCTTTTGATTGTTCTTGGTTTGAAGTGTACATCGTCTGCAAGCATGATAGCTACTCCTGTTTTTTTCTGGGTTCCTGTTATATGAAGGATTGTTTTCCATCCTTTCACTTTCAGTCTATGGATTTCCTTTTGAGTAAAATGTGTTTCCTGTATACAGCATGTTGTTGGAGTTTGTTTCTTAATGTACTCCACCAGTTTGTTTCTTTTGATTGTTGAATTGAGGCCATTTACATTTATGGATATAACTGATATGTGTTGGCTTATCATTGTCATGTTACTTACTTGCTGTTGGTTTCTTACTTTTTCTACCTGTTTACTTGTTTGCTCTTGATGGTTCCTTTCTGTTGTTGTTCTTGGAATTGTATTCATTTTCTTCTCTGTCTAGAATGTCTTTTAGTGCTTTTTGT
>PVLD010020783.1:0-33015 GCA_004027595.1 Dinomys branickii | reverse complement strand
TCCCTCCCTCCTTCCTTCCTTCTTCCTTCTCCCCTCTTTCTTTCTCCCTTTCTTTCTTTCTTTTCTAAATATTATTGAATGTGTACCAGCCATGAGGTAAGCATAATGTTCTTTCCCTAGTCTCTGGGAAATTGTTTCCAGAGAACAAGTTCTTCTCATAGGTAGGCTGGTATTTGGATATTCTCCCCCTACTCCACCTTGGAGCTACTTGAAGAATGAAGGGACTTGAACCTCTAAATACTTGAAAGACATGTCATATTCTATAGTTGGAACTTACTGCTGTAGGTTTCTGAGGAGGCAGAAAATTTGCTCTTCTGGGCTTTGGAAATTATGAGATAAAGATGAAATGGCAAAATTAGACCAACAGATATGGAATCTTAACTATCTATTTACTTATTTATTTAGCTGTACTCGGGACTAAACTCAGGACCTTTTCCCTGCGATACATCCCCAGCCCTTTAAAAAAATTTTTTTTGACACAGGGTCTTGCTACATTACTAAATTTCCCAGGCTAGGCTTGAAATCAGTACCATTCTGCCTCAGTTACCTAGAGTGCTGGGATTAGAGATATGTGCCAGCATGCCCAGCCCATCTTTTATTATCAACTTACCCAACGTGCATTCAATATTTTCTATCAGTTGCCTGCCTCTATTTGTCTGTTTTTACTAAGGGATGGTCAGCCTGTCCTAGCAAATCTGGCACCAGGTTACCATATAAAGATATATATAAGAAATATTGTCAAAAACAATGTGATTTCTCTAGCATGTGAACCATAAAAAAGCTGTGGAATGTTTTAAATTATTCATTAACATTTATGTAGCATCTATGATGTTATGGTTGATACATTGTGTCAACTTGGGGAATCTGGAGGTTTAATTGAGTGATTCAGCAGGAAGCTGGGATGCTTACTTTGTAAACATCCTGAGCCTGTGGAAGAGGAGGGCATGGAGATTGTGTGAGAGGTTCACGCCCCCTGGGTGGGGTAGACTGTTTACAATGTAGGGAAGAAAAAGAGGCTGCTTGTAGCCATTCCGCCCTTTTGCTTGCGGTTTTTGCTGTGCTCTGCTGCCGTAAACAGTTTGCCCTCTGCCATGTGCCATTCTGCCTCAGAACCAGCCAAGTAAGGACTGAAACCTCCACAAACTGTAAGCTAAATAAACCTTTACTTCCTTCATTTTGGGTGTTGGGTATTTTGTCTTAGCAACGAGAGAAAAGTAACCAAGACATATGATATTGTCTTTTGTCACTTAGCTTTATTTTCCATTTTGGCCCCTAATAATGGATTTTTGTAATCTCATGATGACACAAATACTGGTATTGGTACCCCTGCTAATAACTTGGAATATAAGAAGTGGTGATTCACTGCCTGGAAAGAAACAGAGTAATGATAAGAGAGGACAGACTTCATTTGCATTGAATTCGAGTAGGTAGATGAAAGATAGGTAGTGTATCAGTCAGCTATTGCTATGTAACAAATTAGCCCCAAAGTCATTAGCTTCAAATACCAATCTCTTTTGTGCTTATGTATCAGTTGTTGGCTGGAGGCTAGATGATCTAAAATAAGCTTGAATGATTTGGTTCAAGCAGTGGATCAGATTTAGACATGTACATACATGTTTCTCATTTTCCTGGGTCCAAGAAATTTCTACAAGCAGATAATAGGAGACAAGAGGACTCATTCAAGCAAGTGCATTCTCAGTCTTTGCTTACATCAGATATATTAACTTTCCTTGAATCAAACGGATTAAATTACCATATACATCATCAATGGAACAGAAGAATCTACTCTGTCTCTATGGGAGGAAAAAGATCTTGGATATATAAGAGGTGAAGGATTGGCATCAATAATGAATAAATTATGAATCCAGTTTCTGTATTTGGAATGTTTCCAGAATACGGGAATATCACCATGTTCCAGCTTCTAATATTCTATTTTTGGCATCAGCTAATTCATGGATTTGCCTGTTCTATCAGCAGATGCAATTCTTCCCTGGTGAAGGCCCTTTTGGCTGTTGGGTCATTAGTGAATGCCAAATCAGATGGAATCAATGAGTTTTGGTTCAAGTCTCTGTGGCATTGCTTACAACTGTGTGTCCTTGAGAGGTCACTTAACCTCTGATACTCCATTTCCTCATGTGTAAAATGGGGCTAAAATTCATGCTGTGTTTATTTCATGGTATTATTATAAAACCAAATCCAATGAGATCTTTGAGTATGAAAGTGTCCAATAAGCAGGAAATAATTGAATAGGCAAAGTGGTATCATTGAGCAAAGAGCTCAAAGCCTTCTAATGGGTCATGTTTACACTGGAGATCTGTAAAAGTTCAATTCTTAACCCATCTCACAGGTTCAGTGATGGTTACATCTTGCTTCTGGGGCAGCCAGAACGATGCATATGTGGTTTGAGATGGGGGGAATGACTGTCAGTGTAGGATTAGCAGTCAGGGGCCAGAAAACAGGTGGTGAAGCCAAAGAAATGTTTGGTTCACTTCTTCTTCTAAACTAGTGATGGTGAACATTTTAGAGCTTTCAGTGATAACAAAGAGCCTGCTCTGGCACCTGTGCCATAGGTTTACCATCATTGCTGTAGGTGGTAGTTCTGCCACCTGTGGCCTTTTCAGGGTCTCACTTATTTCTTTGTGGTTATTTTCCAGTGGATTCCCTAGAGGCTGAAACATACTGTGCAAGCCCATGCCCATGATACAGAATAATGCACAGCTTTTAGCAGGGTCTTGTGTTTTCTTTGGCTTGCTTTTCATTTCACTTATAAAATTCTTGATTTTCCTGAATCCTCCTCAAGCACATATTATTTAGCCACCTTAGCAGTCTACATTATACATATTCATATCTGGAATACCATCTGCTCTATTTTTTGGAGAGAGTTGGTTCCTAGGTGTGTATCATCGAGCCTCATCCAGGAGGCAGCCTGGGGAGCCCATATGGCTTCTGGCATTTTTCTGGCCGTACCAGAACCTGGGCTCAGGCCCAGGAAGTGATTGGGGATTAGGGATAAGCATGAAACCAAATGGACTCAGGTTGGATCTTCAATGTAATCTGACTTTTCAGGCTGTTTTTGAAGGGAGAAGAAAGGGCCATGAATGTTTCATACAACATCCTTGTGACAAAGCTCATTACGTGGGAGGGTTTTCTCCCCAGTGCAGCTATGTGGGCAAGGCCACAAAATACGATGGTATAATCTTAGGTTTTCTAAGAATAAGCATCCCACATCACAGCCAAGATGAGTTGAAATGTGAGTTTAAAATAAGGCAAACTGTTAAACAAAAAACTTAAACCAAACTAATGAGGGCAGTGTAAAAGGTATATAATCCTGGAGCTTTAGGTCTATCCTAGCTTCACAGCTGGTCTCTAAACAGCTATGAAGTCTCTCACCAAGCATTTCATCCATCTGGGCTTCTGTTTTCTCCTCTGTGACGAGTGAATTGGAGCAGATAGATGCCCTTGAAGTCCTGTTCAACTCTATCATCCAATGCTTTTGTGTCTTGTCTACCCGGATAGGGAAGCTGATGAGGTAGGCCCATTTCATCTTGAAGGTGCCCCTGACCATGCTCATAGTAGCGCAGAGCATTCACCTTGGAGTCAGTGCCAGCCCTCTGGGGCTCACATGTTCTTCAACACACAATGCAGGACATGAGAAATCTAGTAGAGAAGTGGAACTTTCCACACCCATATTAAGTGAATGATTTCTTTAAAGTGCCCCAAATGAAACGAAAACATCTGTATTTTAATATTTTTCATGCGTGTCACAGACAACATCCCTCTTGGGAGATTGGTCAGTAGGTGCATTATTTAAGAGAGAGCCTTTTGTCTGACAGGTACCATTTAGAGTACTTGTTCCTGGAGGGACCCCATGCCAGGTGATGTTTCCCTGAGTATGGGGGGGGGCTAAGGAAGTAGGGGAGAAGAAGGGCATCTAGGAATTGAGGCTGTCTATGTTGTTCATCTTTCAGGGCTATGAAATTAACAACCTCACTGACACTGATTCTCTCAGAGGAAGAATCCAGATAGCTCATTGCCAGTGCTGAAAGCTGCATGTTGATTAATGAGCTTCCTTCACACCTTTGCTTGTTCATATTTTCATTTCTATCTTAAAATCTTCCATCTGGTACTTATCCCTGTGTTTGGCCTGCACCACTGGGAATGAATACTTTGCCTTGTTGGGTTTTGAATTCATAACTTCTAGGCTCAATCTATATCCAAATGGTCTGTGCATATATCAGTTCATTTAGGGATAGGAAGTGAAAAAGTCATATAAGCCAAATGTGGGGAACTTTTTGGTTCTTTTGGCCTTTTTGAGACAGAGTCTAGCTATGCAGTTCAAGCTGGCCTTGGGTTCACTTTGTAGCCCAGGCTCATCTCGAACTTGAAATGATCCTCCTGCCTCAGCCTCCCAAGTGCTGGGATTACAGGTATGTGCCACCATGCCCAGCTGGAAAATTTTTAATATTGCGAATGGATGTTATTCTTATAAACTCCTTGTTGACCCGATATGGTCAACAATTTACCAATGGCTTGATTGAAAATTTTTGGACTTCATGATTGTACCACAGGGAAATGTATTCAGTACAAACTGTGCTTTGATTTTGACCTTTTCCTGGGCTGGTGATGTGTGGTCTGATACTCTTCTGTGATGCTGGAGAGCAGCAGTGAGCCACAGTTCTGTCAGATGTAGGACCACAAGGGGAAACCCTTGGTTCTCTACACTGTGCTGTGTTGCCAAGCTAGATCTGGTAGGGTAGGTGTATGCAATGCTCTTTTGACTTGAGAGAATTATTTTGTCAGGCTACAACCAATCATAAGCTAAGGAGCATTTGTAATAGTACTTCAGTGAGAGGGCGATGCCCACAAACTAATAAATAGGGGAAGTGAGACAGAAAGGAAGGCAGCTGATAAAGAGTGCATCATCAAACTAATTAGGCGCAGTCCCATGGGGAAATTCTAGGAGTTCATACAGAACAGGTCTCTCAGCTGTATCCTAAGGGAGCAAAACAGTTCAGATATTTATGCACCAACTCCTGCCAATCATTTGTTGAGAGCTATGTTAGAGGGCTATTTATTACCCAGCACTTGCAGACTGTCTGTTGCTCAGACAGAATCATGAGAGTAGGCTCAAGGACTTGAAATTTAGGTAGGATGGTATTACAGTGGTATGAAGGGCAAAGATCCACCTGCATTTGCTACAAATAAACACATAAAGGAGATCACACATATGCAGATAAAAATATTAGAGTTCTTAGATCAAACTTAAAAGAATAGGTTATGTAATGGTTCAAAATTGAAATGTTCAAAGACTAGGGTGGCTTCAGGCACAGCTTGATCCAAGCTCTCCAGTGCTTTGACCACACATAATATTTTCTAAATATTTCTACCTTTTGCTATATGTTGGCTCCATTCTTGATGTTTTCTACCTTGATGTTTGCAAAATAGCTGACAGTAGCTTCTGGGAATATATTTTCTAGACTCAATATTCACTGCCAAAGAGAAAATTTGGTTTTCAAATAGTTTAAACAAGTCCTAAAATTAATTCCTTTTGGCCACAGTTGGCCTGATTAGAGTCACGTTCCCACTTTTAAACCAATTACTGTAGCCAGTGGTCTTCAGTCTTTCACACCTTACTTTTGGCCAGGAAATGGAAAGACGACCATAACTCTAAATAGATGGCTGTGAAATTTGTTGAAGTCTGTTGGAATTGGAATAGGAATAGGAATAGGAATAGGAATAGGAATAGGAATAGGAATAGGAATAGGAATAGGATGCAATTAATACCAGGGCCCTTAACCCCAATGGTACCTGCATTTAATAACCTTAAATAAAGGAGCAGAATCAGTGATATTCTTTCAGTCCCCTGATGTGAGAATCCAAGTGAATGTCCAGGGAGGTGGGAAGGAGATTGGCTGTACAGATTAGCTGCAGCATGTAAAGGGAAGGGGGGTCAGGGAGGGAAACTGATGGTGAAAACTTGGGTACCAACAGCCACTCAAGGGATCTGAGTTCAGACTGTACCCTTGAAAACACTAATGCTGGATAATATTTACTTAGCTGAGCCTTATAAGCAGTGTAAAGAGCCTCATCTCTCAAACTGGCCCAGCAAGGAGCCATCGCAGCCAGGCTGCTGATAATTAACAGTGAAATGCTTGGCGTGTGCTCCCTGCAGTTGAGGGGATGCCTGGGACTGCTGGGTGAATTCATTTTCCCCCTGCTGCCTGGGATAAGGAGGAAGCTTGCAGCAGAAAATTACTGGAGAGGCAGCCAGCCAAGGGAAAGCAAAATGGCTGCCGTGAGCAGGCGGCCTGAGGAGGGCAAGCTGTCTCCTGCTGGTGCATGATCACATCCTCACACACTCTGCAAGCTCAGTGTGTATAATGTAGGCTAACGCTGGCTGGGAGCAGTTGTACTGCTCCTACCTCACAGGTGCCACGTGTGAAACAGTAGCTGCAGAATGACAGGATGCTAGAACACCAGCGAGCCATAGAGATTGTGTCAGTCAGCCATCTTTCCTGAGCAAGAAACAGAGATCCAGAACTGATGTGGGGCTTGTCTAGCCTTAGGGAATTTATTATAGAGTTGATACAAGAGTTCAAACCTCTGACCTGCCATTTTTGTGCTAATAACAGTGTTTGTGATCTAAATTCTTACGATTCAATGCTGACATGGATGGATCTCATACCTCTTTTAGAGCTGAATCATTCAGAGCATTCATATAGCAAGTCAGTGAAAGATAGATTATAACCCTACTCAGCCTTACTCACAAATAATTCTGGAGACTCTCCCTAATTAATTTCTAATGCTAATCTAGGGTCTATTAGATAAATAAAAATCATTTAGCTTTCCAAATATGCTAGCCACAGAGTTAGCAAATTTATGAGCACTATTATTTTCAATTTTAATCGTAATCATAACTCTTTGATGCGGGTAGTATTCCTACAGTAGATGGAGGAAGTTGGAGTGTGGAGAGGTAGTGAACATTCCAAGATCACAAAATTAGTATATGGTGGAGGCGACACCTGAGCTCACAAGGTCTCCCTCCAGAGCCCGTTCCTGTAACCAAGAGCTGCCTGGATGCTTCCTTCTCAGCCCTGCCAAGGATTCAGAGCCCCTCACCACATCCTGCTTCTCCAATGAGAAACTCTACATCCTGAGAAATCTTGCGTAAATCCTTTCACCCCCTGGAAAAGTCCTACATGTATTGTACTTTGTAGAATTACTGTTGAAGATGTTGGAGATTTGAAGCTTTGCTTGTTTTTCTTTTCCTTTTTCTTTTTGAGGACCACATATGAAGCACATTTACATATGAAAAGACAGCTTTTCTACATGTCAGTTCAGAATATAGATTTATTAGATTTGCAAATGAAATTATTGTCTCTTATTGCTGACAGTCAGCTGTGAAGACTCTGCACCCCAGAACTAAAGCAATGCCGCTGGGTCTGACCCCACCCAAAGAATCCTTGTCAAAGGGCCTTTCTTCTTTTCTGTCTCCTCACTCCTGTACTGCATGACTTCCAATTTTCCTTTCTATAGTTTCTCCAGATGGCAGGCAACTTTCCGCCTTCTGCCTCCTGCAATTTCTTTCTACTGAATTTCAGCCAATGCATGTGATCCTCCTTCCTCCTCTTCAAATGGGGATCCAGAGGATCAGATCGTCTGACTGAACTGCCTGTTGTCTTCTGGGGCATCTTTATTTGACCTCAGTTGTCCGCAGTTGGTTCCACAGAGAGATGACCTTTGGCTTGACTTATGCCAACTTTTCCCATGGGCTACTGTTCACCTTAATTTATCTTTCCTCCACTTCATCATTAATATTTCCCTCTTCACTATTTTGTGGGCCATTTTTACCACCTCCATAATAGAATTATTGTAACTTCGGGCAGACAGATTAACTCTGATATTTTAAACTTCAGGCTATTTTGAAAATTATATCACAGGAGAATGGTTCAAGGGTGACCAAAGAACTGACTGTCATCTGGAGGTTTCTGGGAGTGAATGCTAAGCAGAGAAGGACAATCTATATAACAATATTTATTGACGCAGAGGCAAGAAGCACATAGGACATCTTTGACAGGGTTTTGTACTCTTCTCTTTTTCTTTTGCTATCTTAGCTCCTCAGGACCTGAATCTATTGTATTTTCCATCTTTAAGAAATTACTATTTTATGCTATAATTCCAGTATCCCCTACATTGTCAGTAAAAAAAAAATTATCTGCTCTCTGTTCTCTAGAAACTTGCATTCTACCTGAATGTTTAGGATACACATAATTGAGAATTTCCCAAATGTATACGCATCAAGAGTTTATACTGCTCACTGAGCTATCATTTCTAAAAAGGTATTTCTTCTGCTAGATTTTCTTTGTTTTCAGTGTTCATATTTACTTTCACTATATATCAGTATCTGTTTTATTATTTAAAATTAAAAATAAAACTTTTAGATGAATTAGTGAAAGCTATGGGTTCTCCCTCTTTAGTAAAATATCCAGTCCTCTCTCTCTCACACACATACACACACACCCCTTTAAAATGTTCATTGACCCTCACACCCACCCAAATCCATTCCTCATACTACTGTCAGATTATAATTGTGTGAAATGGGTGAACTCATTTGCTTTCTACTCCCTGTCACCTCCAAAGCCTTCTGTGACTACTGAAAGCAGTATTCATTCATTCATCCTCTGTCACAGCAACATTTTCACATCGCAGCTCTCCATGCCGTCGATCAGGCTGTTCATGCCACCTGCAGCGCCGTCTCTCTTCCTCTCTCTCAATGAACCATATGCATCTTTCCCACTCTCACCAATACCTTCTGTGAATCCATCTAAAAGCCCCAGCAATAAGGAAGGCACTAACACCATCGAGGTTCGTCTCTCTTTTCTTACCTTCTAACACCCTGTAGCTTTAACCTCTTTGATAATTTAAGACTATAAAGTACTAATATTAAACAGAACCTTAGAAATCATTTGGAAAGTTTTGTGTTTGCCTCATGCTATTTATTCATTTATAAATAATAATGACATTTAAAAATACTTACTGTGCCACTGCCATGTGCCAAGCACAGATCTGGGCACTGGGGCAAAGTAGAAGATAAAGCAAGAGAACTTCTGAGCTCACGGAAGTTCCTTTACATCAGGTAAAGGAGAATTAGATATAAAATTTAACAAGACAGCAGCAATCCCAGATAGTTCCAAATATAGGATATTTAGAAAAAATATTACTTTGCAAAATGAGGTAGAGTGTGTATGAAGGGGAAGATGAACTATTGCCTTTAAACTGGGAGGTCAATAACATGACTGAGAAAATGTGAGGATAGTTTAAAAGCAATGCTGAAGCTGGAGGGGAAGGCCTGAAAAGTAAGAAATTGCTGTTAAGGTAAATATGGGCAGAGAGGGTCTGACAGCTGGTGTGGCAAGTACAAGGGCCTTGAGGTAGGAAATTTCTGAAGCACCTGTGAAGGCCAGTGAGGGCTGTGGAAGAAGAATATTCTTAAGTGAAGTCAGGGATCACAGTAGGAGCAAGGACTTTGACATTTATCCTCAATGACGTAGAGACTTGCAAACCCGCAAGCTCCTTGAAAGCAGACGTACCTCAGTACCTCTATTACTGTGGCCCAGAGTGGTGCCTGACAAAGGAAATAAATTCTAGAAAGGAAAAAGTTTACCATTCAGATCATTTTATGAATGTTAAGCTGCTTCTTACTGTTAGGCCAAAAATATATTTCCTAAGTTACACAGTGTATGCCCATGGTCACATTTGGCTAAGAGAAACGTTAGCCATTAAATAACAACCCTTGGATTTCAATTTCCTCCAAGGACCTTTGTGGGGACTTTTATGGGCTTTCAACAGGCCTCCTTACCCTCCAAGTTCCCATTTATTCTACTGTCTTAGTCTTCGATTGCATTTTATCACTGAAATGGTTTATAGCTTCAGGAGTTTTACAGGCTTCAATCTGCTTTTGGCTTTTTGCCTTTGACATTCAATTTTTTGCACCTACTTTTATGAATTCAAGAATGGTAATAGACTGGCTTCCTCTGATAGGATTTTTTTCCCTTCCAAACACACAGTCAAACATTGTATCTTTAGAAGGTTGTATAAAATCTTTTTGCTCAACTTGAAAAATAATTATAGAGCAAATACTTCAGATATTTGTGTAACCACTATCCAGGATGATAAATAGAATGCTGCATGTTAGAGCATGAGATTTCAGAACTGAAAGTAACCTTTAGAGACCAAATTACCTGGCATGGACCCTGTTCACAGACGGAAAGACCAAGCTCAGAATTGGCTCAGACCAAGGTTTTACACAGGCCATGTCATAATTACTGATGGAACTAACAGAGATCCATGACCTCTAAATCAGCAGGCCCTATAGAGATTGGAGGTTTCATTTCTCAGACCAGGTTGGGATCTGCATGAATATTTTCAATATTTTAGAATATTGAGGAAAGAGGGGCTGACTTACCTGTGAAAGCACTATGATCTTGTTTTCCAGGCAACACTGGTGGTTTAGTCTGAAGGTCCTTGCTAATCTCACATGGACTTTCTGTCTTTTTCTTTTTCATCACCAAGTTGGCTGATGTTTAGAGATAGTATTTCTTAGGTTTAAGATTTTTAGTGAGTAAATATGTGAGTAGTGAATTTACTAATAGTATGGAGTCCTACCTTAGTGGCTTTTTATTCAAAAGGCAATTTTAGTTGGACAAGTGGGGATTTGTAAGCATATCTGGTGCTTTCCTAGTGAGGTTGGGATTCAGGCCTGGGTGATTCTATCATTAGCATTCTCCCTCTGTCTCCCTACAAACACACACACACACACACACACACACACACACACACACACACGCACATCCCTCAAAGAACAGTTAACTCTTTTACTCTGAAAACCACAATAGGAAATGAACACATGGTCCTGCCAGTATCTGTCTCCTCCAAATAAATTTTGCTTCCTATAGTCTTGCTTGGCTGTTAGTAGGCAAGTAGGGAGAAGTGATATTCAATGATAGAAAAAACTCAAAATGTCTTTATTCTAGGCAGAAAATATACATATAGTGTGTTGCAAGATAGATGTAAAGGGATCATGATTAACGAGAGACCATTTTTCCAGTGTAAAGTCATTTACACAGAAAAAAATTAAAAATACCTTATGAAGACCAAACAAAATGCTTCTGAGGTAGAATGAATATTTTAGGTGTCTCTTTCAAAGTTTAGTACCTATGAACCTGTCCATAATTGTCAAATTAAGTCAAAATTGCCAAAATAGATAGCAGCAGTAAGGAATAAAATAGCAGTTTTAGCATGTAGACTTAAAGTTTTGGTCATGGTGACAGTGGAGAAGGTGGTGGGCAGACCTAGGAGTTGTGGAATTTACTGTAAAGCAGCCCATCTCTTAATGAAGCTAGAGTGTTTTACCATTTTATTTCTCAATGTTTGATTTGTGGTTCTCCCTCCTCTCTTCCAGTATAGAAATTCTCTCTTCAACTTTATTTATTCTGTTATTGCAAACATCTATTAATTTTTTCTTCTGGTCAATGTACTTTCAGTTCTAAATTTTCAATTTGTTCTTTAAAAAGAATCTTTTATAACCTTTTGTTAATTTTTCAAAATTAATTTTTCTTTTACAATATAGCAAAGTCTAATTTTAAGTTTCATATATGCCTTATGATTCTCTTTCTTTTTGTCTGAAACTTTCGAGAGTATCTTAAATGTTGCTTTTGTCTTCTGACATTTTCACCTGATCTCAATTTATGTGAGAAGTTACATTTAAAAAAATACATTTGTTGAGGTTGTTTTATCCTAGGATGAAATAAATTTCATTTATTTTTGTCATGTGCCTAGTAATATGTGGTCATTTTAATCCAATTTAAGGATTTATATTATCTAGGAAACCCAGGCAGCTCCAAGCTGGGCTGTGCATGAGAGCGGGTAGCGGACTGTGACTCTAGCTTTTGTCTTTCTGACCCAGTGGTACTGAAAATGCATCAACCTCTCAGATGCATTTTTCACATGGGCAAAAATGTGGTACAAAATAGTGATTCAACTCTACATGTCCAACTTCCAGTGGATGTTACTTTGGTAATTACTCAGTATATTTTCTGTTACTTGATGAGTTCAAGCCACTGAGCTACACTCAAGGTGCAGAAGCTTCTTAGCATTATGTGATTTAAGCTGCAAGACAGAAAAGCAGAAATCTATCCATCTTCCTCTTCACTACCCATATATATTGTGGACAGATGTAGCGATAGGGATGGGATAAGTATAGGTGCAGATGTATAGATTTTATTTTTTTTTTGGTCTTTTTTTGTCCTTTTTGAGACAGGGTCCCCTTATGTAGTTCAGGATGGCCTTGAACTTTGTAGCCCAGGCTGGCCTTGAACTTAAAACGATCCTCCTGCCTCCGCCTCCCAAGTGCTGGGATTATAGGCATGTGCCGCCACACCTGGCTTACATTTTAAAATGAATGACGAGGAGATAAAATATGACGTTTTAGGAAATATAACTTAGGCTAACTTAGGATCCTGAAAATGAAGCCATTTTCTCTTGACAAATTCAGGATGTGTGACATCTTCAGAATCAAGTGAATTCTTTTTGTGAGGTTCAGCTAAAATTTTAACTTCTCAACACATGCTTTTGCTGGGTTTGCAATTTGGCAGATCAATCTGTGATTATTTACAGGAAGGCGTTCTTAATTTTCTTGGCTTAAAATTCTTTAAGCATACGAAGAAGATTTTTTTCAGTAAACTTTTTATTGAAATACAGATTGAATATAGGCACATGCATATATTATAAGTGCACCATTCAATGAATTTTGATAAAGTCAACATGTCAATGTAATCAGGAACTAAATCAAGAAATAACTCATTACCAACATTCCAACAGCCTATATCATGACTTCTTCTACTCACCGACCCCTCAAGAGTGACTACTACCCTAATTTGCATCATAAATTTTGCTTGTTTTTAAACTTTACCTATAGTATCACTTGGCATTCATTCACTTGTATTTGGCTGCCCATTTAATTGCTCTCAGCGGAATGTTCTGTAATGTTTCAGCATTATTGCATCCTGGTAGAAGTCATGTAAGCCTCTTTTTTTGTATAATAATCTGCTGTATGAACTGCAACATAATTTTTCCATTCTGCTGTTGATGGGTACAGGAATTCTTCTAAGTCTGTCTACTGTGGCTAGCACAGAATACTTGAGACTGGGTAATATATAAAGGACCAAAATTTCTTTAGGTTCATGATTCTGGAAGCTGGGAGACTCAAGAGCAGATGGTCACATCTTGTAATATACTTGTGTTGCTTTGTAGCATGTCAGAAATTGGCAAGAAGAGAGGTCATATGCAAAAGGCAAAGAGGCTGCGCTTTCCTTGGCTATCTGGAAGAAAGGCATTTAGGCATCCATAGGTGCTCTGCCCTATCACTCAGACATCTTTCACCAGACTCCACCTTCCCTTGCCTCCACATTGGGGAATTAATTTTCCAACCCATGAAATTTCGGGGAACGCATTCAAACTGTAGCAGGGATGTTCACCATTTTGTCCCACTAAAAATGGTGCAATTACAAAATTTCTTGTTGTCTTTTAATAAATAAAAATACCAGAAAGAGTCTCAGCATTTCATCTTCTCTTATCCTGTTCACCAAGACATTGACCCAGATCCTTGGTCTTGAGCTCTTAACTTAGGCCATATATAGATAAGACACTGAAATGTTTTCCATGAGCTGTTTTCCAGATAAGTGAGGGCCTTTTGTCTAGCTGTCTGTGTTCTTTTGCCAGGGTCCTATCACTAGAATCCAGTGGATAAATGAATTTGATAAAGTCACGAAGGATTTCATCAGTGGAGAGGCTCATTTTGGCTTAAATCCTGGATTTACATTACAATTTCTGAACATGGGTATGCGGTGCTACCATTATAGATTGTCTTAGAAATTAATTCTGCCATGTCCCAATGTACTCTTTCAGTAATGTGAGAAAAGCTTGTTTATAGCTATAGAATAAAATGTTTTCTGAGAACAGTTTTACTAGTTAGTGACAATCTGAGAATTTACTAAAGAAGAGATATCTGTGGGATCCTCAAGTTGCTTAAAATTTTCTTGGATAGAAAAATCGCCCATGCTTCACAGCAAAAGATGCTCAAAACAGGATGCTATGACCAGTTTGAGTTTTCATCATATACGCCTCAAGGCTAAACAGATGGCTATTATGGGAATTAGAGTAGAATTACTCATTCATTCCACAATGCCAACTAAACCTCTACTCTTTGCTATTCTCTATGTTAATGTAATTTACATTTAATTATATTAAATTAAATGTTGATTATGTAACACAGCACCGTCATAACACGACATTCCACAATTTCAGCAAAGGATAAGGACTAGAAAGGTAATAAATCAAGGTAGGGATAAGAGTTATAGGAGGATACAATTTTAGATTGGAGGCCGTGCGTCAGGAAATCTCTTACAATGGATGAGCAGAGTGATAAGAGGGAGTAACCTTTGCCAAGATCTGGGATAAGCTGTTCTGGAAAGAGGAAGTCACAGACTAAAGGATCTCTATGAAACTTTAAGTAAGAGGAAAAGCACAGTGAGGCTGGAGTACAGTGCTAAGGGGACAGAGGAGAGGAAGGCAGGGTTTGTGTGAGGAATTTGGATTTTAGTTCAAGGGTAAAGGGATCCTGCTGGATCTGAAGTGGGAAGAGAGAGTATTTTGTCTGATTTGATAATGGTTTGAAAGATCAATTTGGCTGCTGCTTAGAGAGTGGAATATAGGCCCTCAGTATGGAAACAGGGCATTCTTCTTGAATTCTGAGACCTACCTGCTATTTCCTGGGCTGGGAGCTAGAAAGAATTAGTACTTAACACTTTCAAAGGAAAAAGACAGTGAAGACAGGTGAGAAAATCATCAGAACTTCAGACTGAGAAGACACTGGGTGAACCACTATATTCCACTCACTTATTTTAAAAAATGTTCCAATTAATAATCATTAATTATATGTATGAGTGGAGCTCAGTCTCTGTCCTCTGATTTTACATACAAGAGAACCAAGGCTTGGGAAACTTAGGCGACTTTCTTAAGGGGAAGATATGACAACCACATTAAAGTCATAAAGAAATATAAAAATTAATTTCTGATCCTAAAGTACACTATTCATGTACAATAAAGCAAAATTGTGGTCCGCGTTACAACTGTTTTGAAATTGTGAACTGAATCTTTGTTTACAAGCCAACATTCTAGAGAAAACAAAATGACCAACTTATAGCCCCTCTATACACTCTGAATTTTTAGCGGCAAGCTCTATCCTTATTCGATTTGGCTTTATTTTATTTTTTATGAACACATAATAATTGTCTATATTTATGGTTATAAGGAAATGTTTTCGTTCAGGTATATACTGTATAGTGACCAAATAAGGATAATGAACACACTTGCTACTTTAGACACTTATCAAGTATTTGTGGTGGGAATAGTCGAAATCCTCTCATCTAGTACAGTATTTTGAAATGTATAACAGAGCCTTGTTAAGTCTAAGCTGTCCTCTGATTCAGTCTGTGGGTTTGACAGAACACTGGAACTCGTTCTGTCCATCTGATACTAGCTTTGTGCTGACCTCTTCCAGCTCTCTTTCGAGCCCTTCCTCTCCAGCCTCTGTTCACCCCTATTCCACTCTCAACTTCCATGAGGTCAGTGTTTTAGATTCCAAATGCCTAGGAGGGGGAGCATGTGGTAAGTGTCTTTCTACGCCTAGCTTACTTAATTTAATAGAATGTCTTCCAGGTCCACTTCTGTTTCACAAATGACATGTCATCCTCTTTGTGGCTAAGTAGTATTCTCTTGTATGTGTGTGCGCAACCATGTGTGTGCACATGTGTATAGTTTTCATTATTCATTCATCTACTGAGATCCTTGGCTTAAAAATTTCCCTAAAACTGTTGTTAATAACATCTGCAATGTGCTGAATATTGTATAAATGTGGGCTGAGCGAATATAAGATGACTGGGTGTCAGAAGAATATTCTGGAAAGTTAGAGAAAGAAAGAATATCGGCTCTGTACTATTATGGAGGACGAACAGCTAAAGCATTAGTCAGGATGTTTTGTAATACCAGTGACAGCAATGCACTGTTTAACCATTAAAGTAATTCACTGGTTCATGCAATGAAGTCCAAGGTGTAATTCTTCTTTCAAGTGTGACCAGAACTGGGAATATAGCTCAGTGGAATCGAGCCTGCCTGGCAAGCACAAGGTCCCAAGTTTGATTTCCGGTACCCCTCTCAAGAAGTGTAGCTAAATACAGGGCTCATGCGGCAGTTAAAGGACTCTGTTTGTGTTTCTATCTCTCTTTCCATTATTAGTTCATCTTTCCTTCATATGGGCTTCATCGTCAGACAGAGCTCCTTTACATGTAACCCCTGTACAGTTATACTCTCATGCCTTCTAATTCACGAAGATTAAAATAGTGTCTTTTCTTAAATGAGGATTTAAAATTTCCCTAAAACTCATAGTTCTATGAAAATCCTTAGGCCCATGCCCACTGTCTCTGTTTTCCCAACCTTGCATCATGTGACCATGTCTGAACCAATCAGGGTTGTCCACATGATGGAGTGATCCAGTTCATTAGAACTGGGTCATGTTCTCAGTCAGCCCATGCCATGCCATTTAGCTGATGTGAGCAGGACAGAGAGCTGGGAAGAGTAAGTGATGATTCGTAAACAGTTTTAGAGTGGATACTGGTCAGCAAAACAGCAAGTGAATGTTCTACAGAAGTCAATAAAGAAAATGAAGTTTTGTATGCAAAGAGCAAGTTCTGCCTGTGAAGTCCTTCTGTAAACCTCGGGGACCTACATTTGAGAGCAAAATTTACCAGCACAGTATTCAAAGGACTTCCTTTTGCTTGCAGCCCTGACAGGGCAGATATTTGTGGACATTTTCAAGTGTTCTGCCTTTTTTCTTTTAGGTTTCCTGAGGCAGACTGACTTTTGCAAGGCTCCATGAGAATGAAAATAATTACTTTGGTGCATAAGAGCCTGTGGGGCTGGTGGCCACTGCCACATTTCTGGTCGCTGGCATGGAGCCCCAAATACTCTCAGTCACCCGAAGCTGTCTTTGAAGTCATTCTTCACGTTTAGTGGAGAAGCAGACCACTTCCAATTTCCTCAGTGGGTCAAGTGTTAGGTCAATAGAACTGTAACTCACATGTGCTGATGGCTACAAGTATATTGGCTTTACTCTGTGATGAAGGTAATCAAAGAGACGGACTATGCAAACTATCGACCCAACCAGTTGAAAAACCAGTCATCAAGAGAACTCCAGGGGCTGGGGGTATAGCTCAGTGGCATAAGCGCTTGCCTGGCAAGTGCAAGGTCCTGAGTTCGATCCCTGGTACGGGAAAAAAAAAAAAAACCTAACAGAAAGAGAACTCCAAAACAATTAGGCTGATTGAAAACACGTCATAACAGGAATTGAGTAGATTATTTGAAATTACAGAGCCCCAGCTAATGCATATCTGTCTCTGAATTTTCAGTTTTATTTTGCTTCAGAACAGTAACAGTTCTAAAATTCACTCTGTTTACTTTATGTGTAAAGTCTGAAAACGTGTTTTTTTTTTTCTGGTTAGTGCCCCACAAGACCAGTGTACACCACAACTTCACAATTTTTTGCCTATGTACCATATTAGCACGGTTCATGTAAGGAAAGAGAAACCTCTATAGGCATTTCAAACAGAAGGCAATTTACTGCGGGCAGGTAAGTGCTTTCACAGTGGTGAGAAGATTGGAAATCAGAGGCACTTGTACAATTTGGGTTTCAGTGTCAATGTCGAGACCCAATAGTTATCATCTGTTCCACTTTTGCTGTCTCTGTAACTGCCTTAGTCCCATGAGACCATTGACTAGAGCAAAACCCTCAGTCTGACTCTTTCACGCACCCAAGTACCTCAAAATGAGCAATCAGCAGCCTCCCCTGCAGCAAGACTGCTGCTTTTTTATTTCTTCCTCATGAAACTTCACCTAACTGAAACCTAGGATTCACATCTATAATCTTAACTGCGAAGGTGTCTGGAAAGTGTAATTTTAAGACATAGAATCTCTTGGAAAGAAAGGAAATTGAGAGAATTGATCCAAGAACCTACTACCAATACTCACATCATCAATTAAAGTTATTTTTAAAGGAGATCCTATGTTTATGCTGGAAAAGAAAATCCAGGATCGTATGCCATAACAGAAAGTACTTGCTAAAGGAAATTGTTTTCATTAAATTTCTCGAAGACCCTCTTACTCCCTGAGAGAACAGAGTGCTTATAGGAGGAGGGCTGTCCTCCCAGACACTCTGGGATTATGGGCAGTTTTTCTTGCACAGTTCCTCCATGATACCCCATTTGCCCACTTGGTGTAAGTCAAAAACCTCTACTACAATTAAATTATATCTTGAATTTTGGCAAGTGTCTATCCAAGACATATTCAAGCTCTAAAAAAAAAAAAAAAAAAAAAAAGAAAGAAAACCTGATGAGGGGATGAAAAGAACCACTCAAAGTTACTCATTTCTGCAGGTGGTGCTCATCAGTTCTCCTCAGGGATATGAAACACTGCCAGGATATAAGCACCTTTGGAAATGTACTGTGTCTTAAGTCCAAGGAGAGGTCTCACAGTTAAAAAAAAATCAGACTTGGATTTCAAAATCTAAGAAGGAAAAAACCTAAGAAAGGTGGAATCTTGCAGAAAATTTTTGAGAGTGAAAAAGAAAGGACCAACAATGAATCTAAAAGCAGGACCCTGTCCCCTTTATAGTGGAGACTGAATCCATGGGCTCAGTCCTGCAAGAAGAGGTGCCAACTGTGGACAAGGTTTGCCCATGCTGCTCCTGGTGCTTTGAACTTGTCTTTCCTGTGACCAGCTGACTAAACCCTTCTCTGAAATGGGGACCAGAGTCATCTCCTTTCCTTCTCCTGATTCACCTTGGTCATCTGCCTCTTAACCTCCTGTCCCAAACTCTTGTTTTACTTCAGAGGAGTTATAGCTGTGTTACTATCTTAGTCACTTTTCTGTTGCTGGGCACAATACCCAACACCCACAGTGGAAAGAGAGAGAGTTTATTTTGGCTCACAGATTTTGGAAGATTTAGTCTCTATTCAGCTGACTCCCAGGCAGGAAGGGCCTGCTGGAAAGGTCTGCTCTTTGTCGTGGCAACCAAGAAGAAGAGAGAGAAGGGAAGAGGTGGGGAGTGAGACACATCCTTCTAGGTAACTCTCCCTGCAACCTTCTTCCAGCCAGACCTCATTTCTGGACAGCACACTGAGCTATGGGTCCATGGATGGATTGATCCACTGAAGAGCATAGCACCCCCATGATACAGTCACCTTCCAAAACCCCACCTCTGAACACATTAGACTTGGCAGATCTAAGCCATAATATTTGCAGACATTCTAGATCTAAACCATAATACTTACTTCCAAAGAGATGCATGATTTCCTGCTCTGTTCACAGTGGAATTCTTACCTCAAGAACACTGCTACAGACATTCAATTCATGTTGGCTGAATGATAACAAATGGTCAACCAAGCCCAGAAGTCTGTCCAACCCAGTAAAGCCAGTCTCAGACAGAAGTCCACACTCAGCTCAGACTCATTTTGGACTATACTGTGTTTCACAAGATGTCAGATTAACTAGGATTATTTACCACTAAATGACTTGCAAACTCCAGATCCCTCAAGTCAAATATAGGCCTCATGTTATTATAAACCCAATTTTGAGATTATGTTGCTATTTTCTTCTTTCCTTTAGAGAATGATGAACTGGGTTTGAGCCTTAGTCCTACGACTTCCTGCATGACAAGTTGCTTTCATTCTTAAACCTCAGTTACTTTCATTCTTATCAAATAAGAGTGATTATTTTTTTGTGTTTAATTCAATTTTTGAATGAGTCATATGAAATAAAGCATTTGTCCATGAATTTCGTCATTCACAAAAGTAGTTTTATGAGTGCCACTGCATGCAAGGTCTTTAAATAGGTGTTGCGGAAATGTGCAATTCCTTTGCTTCTTAACCTATAGAAGTCTATAGATCTTCAAGGCGGAATTATAATATGTGGAAGACTGATGACAGGTCATGATTCTTTGCACCTCTAAGGGGGGATTTTGTAGAGCCTCCCATCTGGTTTGTGGGCTACTACCCTCCCCACCCCAGGTGAAGTCGAATGTGGGCATCTTACTTGGTTTGGTTATTAGCGTGTTCATGAGCAGGGCCTTTCCAAGGTCTGACGTGGTTTGGCTGGATCTCTCGTTCTTTTTCTATCATCATGGAAAGAATGTATTTTTTGGTTCAAGGAAAATGAGGAGACCAGTGGCACAGACTTGAGCCCAACACAAAGTCTGTAGTCAAGCTCTCTGAGCCCAGCCAGTAACATCTGATGAGATCGGGTGCGTTCAGAGTGGTATGGCTGTAGGCTAGCCAGGAACATCTGAACTTCAGTAGCATGAGTTAAAAACCCCAAACGCTTATAGTTCTAAGCCACTGAGGCTTTAGGTAGTACACTGCACAGCAAAAGCTGACCAGGACACAAACTGAGGTGGACTGTCCTGCAATAACTATAACGAATGCAGAGCTTCTTATAGGTACCAGGAAAACCTCAAAACACTGAATTTCAGCTCTGGTCTCCTTTTGACTCTTAAGAAAAGTAGAACTGACTTTTAACTACTGTTGGAGATTGGATGCTATACAATGTAGCTGCTACTAGAGATCTCATTTGCTATCTAGTCAGTATAATGGGTATTTTCTGCTTAGGATCTTTGCACACCTTTGTTATCCTCTCAGTGCGGCCCTCCATAACCATGATACATGCCATTTCAACCCTCTCTCAACTCTCCCACTACTCCTTCTCCACTTTAATCTTCTCAAAAGCAACTTTCTCTGTCTAATTTAGTACGTTATTTTGCTTTATGTTATTCATGACTAATATTCATTTAGCTTTATATTATGTCCTTTCTCCTTCTAGGCTTTCAGGTCCATGGGAGGGATGATTTAAAACTTTAAAAAATATTTGCCTTGCTGAGGCAAGGCCCATAGTAGGCACCTCATGAATAATGTGGAGTGAATGAGCAAACGTCCCATGCTCAGAGCACAAGTGCTGATTGAATCAGGCTAGCTACCGTATAAATCTCCAGTTTATTTGTTATTGGAGGAAGCCATCTGGAGAGTTGGTGCTCTGTGCAGACGGCTGCAGTCCTCTGTGGAGTGGCTTGGGGTGGAGGATGCGGAGGGCTGGAGCTGGGCCGAGGGGGAGCATTAGGAGGCCAGTGCCTCATCTGGGCAAGAAATTATAGAAAGTGATAGAATGAAGACAGCGTACCCAAGAGAAGGGACAGCAGAAAACACTGAGGATTTGGAGCTGCAGGGCATGTAGTTGCTTTGGTGTGAGGTGTGTGGGAAGAGGGAAATGTACTGAATTCCTGGTTCTGGGTTGGGCAGCTGGGTAGATGTTGCTGCCAGCTACTGAGGCGGGGATGCTGCCAGGGGTAAGGTTATTTGAAGGATAAGCATGAGGAGTGAGAAATGCATGTGATGACAGGTGCTTTGGGGCCAACAGATGTTTGCTGCAAGTTGGAAATGTGACTCTAGGGCTTAGAAGAGATGTGCAGGCTGCACATGGAGACGGGAGAGCCATAATCCTGGGCCCTTTGGACAGTAAGCAGAGTAGGGCATGGGTATCAAAGGGAACACCACTATTTAAAGTAAGCACAGAAAAGAAGAGACCAACAAACAACAGTTAGATAATGAGAAATAAAACGGGGGATTTTTCAAAGAGGACAATACTAGCATCATGAGTCAGAAAGATACAATTCATCACATGAAGGAAAATTTACCACTAGACTTGGTGTATGGGGGTCCAGATGACAAGAAAGACATTCTACAAGGAAGACTGAAGATTTTGACTCATTCTTGTCCCATTTCTCCATGAAGGGACCCCTGTAGAGAACCCTATGTACTCCAAAGTGAGCCTTTGGTCTGTTCCATTCCAGACCCCAGAGCTCTCCATTATCCACAATGTAAGAGGCCCTTATGTACTTAAGCTCCAAAATTATTATTTATCCTTTGGGTCAACTACCCACAATTCCTTTATTCTGGTACTCTAAAAGGTTCTGGAATTGGGAGCCAGAAAACCTGGGCCCATTTAGCTTAGGGAATCAGCTGTTGCCAAAGGGAGACCTTGAACACCACACAGATTTTCTTTGAATTGAGTTTTTCTCATCTGTGCAATTACGGAGATCAGGTCCCTGCGGAGATGTAAAGGAAGTATTCAAGTGATCTGTTACCTTTAACATTCATGAATTAATGAACTCAACCATATGTATTTGTTGAAGATCTCACAAGAGGCCAATGTCAATCGAATTTTGATAGCAATTTTTCTGGTGGATGCATTCATTCCTCTAAGTTACCCTTCAAAGAACCCAGAAGCCTAAACAGTGCAAGGAGCTCTGTAATGGGCCATGACTAATGCAGACTGCATAAAAAGGCGGAACAAAATACAGACTCAATACATCTGTTGTAAGCTGCTGGCTGTTGTCAAGGTGCTAGTGATTTATTTAGCAGTCTTGTTGCAAAGAAACAGAATAATAAATACACAAAATCGTTTGCCTCAACACTTATGGTTCCCTTCAAAAATAACTAACCCAAATTAAGACAATATTAACCAAGGGTCCTGAAAAGAAAACAGTGTAAGCATCAGGCTACTGATTCAACAGTAACATTTCTTAAACAGAGCTAAAATATTTTAGTGTTTGTGTTGTGCATTTCCCACTAAGATCTTAATGTATTTTTCAAACATGATTTCAATATCAGTGTTACCTCTCATCTTTATGTCATAAAGAGATGAAACTAGTGAGAAGTAAAGATCCTTGGTTCCTTTTCAGTGGTCGTTTTGAAGACGTGGCTTTTGAAGTTCATGCATCTTACTGATATGTTTTGCATATTTCCATACTTTTCTCCCAAACTGCAAGGGAGATGTGTACTTTGCTGCCCAGGTGATGTTGGCTTTGACTGTAGGTTTGCTTAGCTCAGTGTCATTAGGATGGAAGTGACAATGTACCATGCACTTTCTTAGACCCAAAAGACAAGTGCATCTTTTCTGCTAGTGCCTCTGGAAGTATCTTCCTCTGACACAAGACGAGCAACTCTGTAGTAGCTGTTGTCTCTGCAGCCTGAGTTTTAACATGAGATTCATGGAACTGAGTTGCTTTAGTTAACTTGCAGTCCCTGTGTGGATCCAGCCAACCTTTAGACCCAGGAATATGAGTATAAATGAGTTATGTTTTAGGTCATTGAATTCCAGAGTGGTTTTGCAGAGCCACATCCCTGTGTCAATAATTTACTGAGATATTACCATCGCACATAACAACTTCTTACAAAAGCAGTGAATGCTCTTGGAGACCTCGAACCCTGTGAATAGCTGCTCTGTTCCAGTTCTCATTGAGTACAAGGCAGTCACCATAGCAGAGAAATATATTTGGAGAAAAATTAGCTTACAATTTTTTAAAGTGCAGAAGTCAAAGTTGTCTAGCAGTTGACCAGGGTAAGGTCTAAACCAGTGATTCTCAACTGGAGGCAAATTGGTAAGCTCTGGATACTGATTTATTTATTCATCGGTGGTGCAGGTACTGGGGATTGATACATCGGTAGCTCTTTTTATTTTGATATAGGATCCCACTAAATTGCCCAACCTGGGCTTAAACTTGCAATCCTCCTGCTTCAGCCTTCCAGAGTGCTGAGATTATTTCTGATTGTTATGACTCAGGGTGGGGAGTGCTACTGTCAATTAGTGTTTAGTAGCCAAAAAGCTGCTAAACATCCTACAGGATACATAGTTCTTCACAGCAAACAATTATATACTCTCAAATGTTTATAGTGTTTAGGTTGATGAACCTAGAATAAAGCACATAAAGCATATTTCTTTATATAGCTGATTCTGAACACAAAATATTACCCTTGGGGAACAAAGCATTAAATTAATCTTATTCATTGGGAATAAACAGTAAGTGATGGCCTTCAGACAAGAGACTGGCATTCCTCTATCATTTATTAGTCCATTGAAAAAAGTAAAATAAAACTAGTTATCTGCACCCTTTTTGAGATTTAAACATCTCATTTGACTTAAATATGTCCCTGAGACATTTCATTTTTCATCAATACTTTGGAAAAATTCCACATCCCTCATGTAGCAGAGGCTCCATGAGTTTGCTATTCATTTAAATTATTGTACTTTCTCATCAATTCAAATGTTTAGCTGTTTTGGATTCCATACTAATATCTCCTAGAGATTACACTTCTCTCTGTACCCAGCTATAAAAAGATCAGAAGGCAGCTAGGAGGAGAACAATAGTTTGATAGTTCAAGAGAATATCAATGGCAGAAGTCTCTTTTAATATTTTCTCAACTAATCTTGGCAAAAACAATGTGAGAAGGCTTAGTTCCTTTTCTCAGATAAGAAAATTAAAGTTCAGAGAAATAACATGAATTCTAACTCAGGTTAGTCTGATATGCAGGTTCACGTCCTTTTTTATTAGCTACAAAAGTCAATGTGGACTTCCTTTTATGACCTGTTAATATTCAAATAAACATGATTTTTTTTTTTTTTTTTTTTTTTTTTTTTTTTTTTTTTTTTTTTTTTTTTTTTTTTTTTTTTGTCATGGAAACTCCCAGCCCTACCCTGAAGGAGGAAGCAGGGAACATAAATTCAGACCCTTTAATAAAAAGGTGACATTGCATATGGTTTCCAATTACTTGGAGAAGCAAGAAATCTGTTCTGAGTTTGCAAATATGATTCTGAAGTCTCCAGGCATGGGATTTTTGTCAGTCAACCTATCTGCCAAGGGGCAGATTAGGACCAGGTGACTTCCACGCTGTTCTGTGTCCTTCTCTGACCCTCCTGCTCCATTTAACAGTGTGAAGATTTTTTTACAAAAAAGCAAAAGACAGCTTTGTGCCTTTGCCTTCTGCCATCTATTTTTCTCCTGGGTTTTTCACACCATGATGATGGCAATCTGTGGCCACCTACCTATAGGCACAAGTCATAGAGAGTAATGAAGGAAGGGCCTGCATCAGCTGTGGGGTTTTCAAGGACCTCTCACCCTTTCGAGAAATTATACTTGCTCCAAAAGGTTAAATAGAAGATAGCAATCACATATGTGGGCTGAGGAGCCAAGTTGCTGAGATCTAGCTCTTGTACCTACACACTATGTGACCCTGGGGATGTTATTTACCCTCTCCAATGTCAGTTTACTCATCTCTGAGATGGACTCAAGTTTTCATACCACCTGTATATTCTGAGCTCAACTATAAAGTTATGCTCCCATTCCATAGGCTGGAAACAGAGCACTGAAAAAAAGCAAGCAAGTTGTTCTGTGCTCACAAAGGAGTCAGATCATGAATAGATATATTTGTAACACAATCTAGGTAGTACGAGATGCCATATTGGCAGACAGAGTCAGGTAAGGGGCGGAAAGCTGAGCAAATCGGGAGGCCTTTGGAGGAGCTGATATATGGGAACATCAGGATAATGTGAAGGGAGGGAGACACTTAGATACATTCAAAGAGAAGGAGTTGGGAAAAATTCCACCTGTCTTGTTGGGCAGCTGTGGGTGATCAGTGAGATAAGAGATGAGACCAACAGAACTCCTCTAAGGATGTTAGTTTTACATGTATCACAGTATTTCAGAGTTGGGAAAATGATAAAGTTCTATTGCAACTTTTCTCTTATTATGCAGGTGTCTTCTAAAATAATCATACCTTCAGTTCAAGTGCCTGTCAGGATGAGCAGTGATCCCCTTGGGGAGTAGAACCTTGGCTCCCGCTGTTGGGTGGCTTTCACGGAGCAGAAGTGTGCCCTTCCACTGAACTCCTATCCTTCCTGCGGGGAACACAGAGAAAAAACGTGCTGCCTCCTTTCCCTATGATGCCCCCAACATTTGAGGTCACCTTCTATCTCTGCTCCACCTGTGCCTTCAACCATTCTCTATCAGCATGACTTCCAGATTTTTCACAGGCTCATTCTATCCTTTCAAAAACACAGCACAGTATGTTCAGCCGCTGCAAGACACAAGGTACATGGTGCCAGAAGCCTTTGAAGCTTGAACCTCCTTACTCAAAAGCCCTTTCCAAAAGAGCAGAACTCTTTAAGTAAAGGGAAGATGTCTTCTCTTCTCTGTGGTTGCCTGCTCCCTCCTCTCATCCAACACCAATTTGAATACATATCTGTGGTAATGGTTAAGGGAATATCTTGGGTGGTCACTGCTTCCTCCAGCTTCCTGGAGCTGGAGAAGAGATGACAGAGAGACCAAAGATGTTGTGATGGTGAACAGTGGTGGTAGGTTCGTGACAAATGTTATTGTCATGTTGTTAATCAAGTTTCAGATGAACAGGATTCACTGAGTCAAAGTCCTAGGTTTCATTTCATGCGAGGCAGCCTGCTGAGTCCCGCTACTAGGCCTCAGCCAACTGCTTAAGCCTTGACCCTCAGCTGCCTCCTAAACAAAAGCTATGGCTGTAAAGTTAGAGAGTGCAAATGGGTCTGCTCTAGAAAATAATGCAGAGCAGGAATCGATTTGATAGTTATTGTGAATTGCAGGTAGAGATACAGGAGATAATGGTAGTGAGAGTCATGTCTTGATGTGTTTATTGCTTGTTTCATTTTTCAGATTTAAAATGAAACTCTTAATTCTTCAGTGGAATGCAGGAAGGGTGAGTGCAAGAATAACCGAGACACCCACTCAGGCTGATTCAGTATGAAACAGTAGTCATGGTGCAAACAACCTCTAGTCGTAGCTTCACAGTGATATATCTGCTCTGTTGTGCTGTCCTGATAAAGAAACCACTTCACCAGCCATTACGTGATGCCACTTCAAGACTCAGTTTGTTGGGAATCACCAACTGGCTAACTGCTGGAAAATAATGAGCTAGTTTCTCATTGGTTCATCTGTTTGACTGACAGGCTGGTTGGGTGGGCTGGTCCATTCCAAGAAAACAGGTGATCTGACCTTGAAACTGTCCATACTGGGCAAGCTGCTATGTGGGGACCCTGACACCATCAGCCACAAGAATTTGCAGATTCATCCTATCTGACTGAAAGCTTTCACTGTTGTGGAAAATATGCCTGAAAAATCTTACTGCCTACTGTAGTTTGCAGAGATGATTTTCTTAAAGGAATGTTTAGCTCACTGGAGGTAGGAAATTACCATTCCTTGAGACCTCTGTACCACCCAAAGCCCACACCTTCTTCAAAGACAAATTCCTGCATAATGTTTTCACGGTAATCAAAGTGCACAATAGCATCTCTCTCTCCCCTGAACTCTTAGAACTCTCCTTGTCTAGATCAGTGAATCTGAGACTTTAATGTACTCGGGAATTCCTTAAAAGGCAGCTTTTGATTTTGCAGGTGTGGGGTCTCTGACAGACTCTCAAGAATGCACGTTTTACTAGCAAATGCTCAGTTTCTGTCACAGTAGAAATGGGCTGTCTTGTGACCTTGAACATTTCTCCAAATGTCTCTTCAGCTTTTCTAGGGCATTGTATGCTTTCTTTCTTGATACCCTCCCTAGCACCTCCCACAGTGCCATGTAACAGGCAGTGCTCAGTAAATGTTTGTAGGATAAGTCAATTGCACGGTAGGAAGGATGTGTGTTTCTTACTAACACAATGAGGTACTGACTGAATACCCAGGCCACAAACGTTCATGGAAAGGAGCAATCATCTCCCAACAATGGGGAAGAAAAGCTGTTGATGGTACAAGAGTAAATTTTACAGAAGCCATTTGGGGCAGGAGGAAAGATCCAGGAGGCTGCAGGCCAGGGGCCTAGCAGAAGTCTTACTCTTTTGGCTTAAGGAATTGACAGGTCACACTCCACTGTGACAACTCAGCCCCCAAAGGGATTTTACATAACCACAAGCTTCTTTACTAGTTATAGGTAGCTCTCTCTCTTCTGTATGTGTCTGAGGTGCCCCCTCTCCTTTGTCTGTCCCATTAGAGCCATCTTTCTGGGTTAGGAAACAGATTAGTCATTGGCTTTGGAAAGCCACTTCTGACTGAACTTTTGATGTCTGACACCATGAGGGTGATGTGGGGGAGGCTGCGTGTTTCCTGAGTCTTCCTGTGCTGCTCTGTGGGCAGGCAGAGCCCTCGGGGTATTTCGCAGCCCTCTTCAGCTGGGTTTGAAGGGAGGCCATGGAACCTAGGTGAGTTTCACTGATCTGAACCCTGAGCCTTGCAAAGAGCCAGTCAGGCTGGCCGTGGGGCTATCACAGAGCTCAGGGTCAAGGGGAAACATCTGGACATTTACAGGGCAGGCAGAGCAAGTCTGAAACCTGGAGGAGCAGAAAGGGGCAGTGAGACTCCTGCACCCCCAGCCCCTGCTGCTGTGCGCAGACATTCCCTGAGCTGCACCTGTCTTTGGTACTGCCTCCACCTTTCTTCCAGTGCTGCAGTCTGGCTGTCTTTACTGCAGAGCTGTGTGCCCTCTGGAGCAGGTGGTGGTGACACTCTGCAGGCCCCAGCGAAGGTGCACCAGCAGCCTCCAGTCCCCCTGCAGAGCTGAGAACTTGCAGTGAGGACCTGTGCCAGCTCTGGGCTGGCTGCCAGCAGCTTCTTACAGACTGCGTCACAACAGGCCTCTGGTTGCAGGCAAGGGAGGAACAAACAGCAGAACCAGGGACCTGAAATATCTCTCTGGTGTCACTTCAGCCCTCTTTCATGCCTCCCTCTGCTCGTTCATTCCTTTCCTGGTCTTCCTATCCCACTTGCAGGGATGTTTATGTCCTTGGTGGCTCCTCATGACAGCTTCCTGAGTTACCAGACTACCGTGCATGCTCTTAAGACACTGAGCTCTAGGGAGGAACAGTCTGGCTGGCCTGATGGAGTGTTAGATATTTCAGCAGATGTTAGTGTGAGAGAAGGGATATAACTACTCAGAAAATCAACAGAGCTTCTTTCTAGAGGTCTTGCCAGGCAGAGAGTCAGGGAGATGCCCTCGACATGTCAACTTCACCTTTCTGTATCTAGATTTTCCCATCTGTCAAATAGGAATAGTTATTTCTCCCATTTCTGGTTGGTACAGCTTTGTATAAAATACCAAGGGGAGAATGCCATGTTTCAAAAAGTTCACTGTGTGCGGGAGCTACCCTGGGATCTTGTTAAAATGCACATCCTGGTTTCACAGATCTGGAGTGAGGCCTGAAGTTCCGCATTTCTAACAAACTCCTAGGTTTTGGAGGCTGCTGTGCTGAAGACCAGTGTGGGCAGTGAGAGGGCTGATAAATAGCAGAACATTTGGGCATTATAAAGCACCAGAAAGAAGTAACATTTTAATTATCTTATGGATTTGTCCTTCTGAAACCCATATTTGCATTTAAGAAGGAGTCGTCACATCTTCAATTCAGGCAAGTATCTTTATTTACGGCCCTTCAGATGGTTACTAGAGAGAAGAAGCAAAGTCAGGAAGAGCAGAGCCTACCCATCTCTTCCTCGTCCTTTTCTTTCTCTTCCCTCTCCTCCCAGAGTGGGTTCCAGATTGATTCAGAGGCAAGATCTTCCCTAACCTTGTGCTCAGCAGTGATTGTGTCAGGTCATTTCCCAGGCCAGATGGTGGAGGTGATTAAAGTCCACTGATTGCACTGGCTTTAGCAGCACATATACTAAGATCGAAGAAATACAGATAAAATGAGCGTGGGCCCTGGGGAAAAATGACGTGCAAAAAAGTAAAGTAAAAAAATAAAGTAAAATAAAATATTTAAAATTACCATTGATTTCTCAAGAGAAAAGAGAATCTGTGTGCCCTAAATGGCAAGTATGAGTATGTTTGCAGCTGTACTTTTCATAAAGTCAAAGCTGGAAATAGCCCACGTGTCAAATAGCAGCAGTGTAGAATAAGTTGTGATATATTCATACAATGGAATACTATAGAATGACACAAAAGAACAAGACTAAAACATGTACCCACTATGTATGACTCTTCCAGGCAAAACGATGAGCACAAAACATCAGACTTTCTTGGATATAGTGCACCATTCCATTTATATGAAGTTCAAAGCCAGGCCAAACTCATCTTTAGCAGTGGCAGCGAGAAGAGGTTTACCTCTGGAGGATGATGGCGTTGAAGGAAGTGGGCATGGGCATCCCTATGAGTGCTGGACAGCGCCTTCACAGCTTGATGGGAAAATAGACCACCAATTCACTGGGCAGTATGCTTAAGATTTGTATGACTTCCTACATGCAAACTTTCACATAGGAAGAACCTCATTGAAAGAACCTCATGCTGAAATGCAAATTAAAACAACATTGAGATTCCATCTCACTCCAGAAAATACGGTTATCATCAAGAAATTAACCAGCAACAAATGCTGGAGGGGCTGTGGGGACAAAGGAACACTTCTCCATTGTTGGTGGGACTGTAGACTGGTGCAACTACTGTGGAAATCAGTGTGGAGATTCCTCAGGAAACTAGGAATAGAGGTCCATTTCAACCTAGCTATTCCTGGGTATTTTTCCAGAAGAGCTAAACACATCATACCACAATGGTACATGTGCACCCATGTTTATAGCAGCACAATTTGTAACAGCTAAATTGTAGAAACAACCCAAGTGCCTAACAACTGAGGAATGGATAAAAAAGATGTGATATTTTTATATAATGGAGTATTACTCAGCTCTAAAGAAAGATAAAACTTGAGGCTTTTATAGGTAAATGGATGCCACTAGAGACCATACTCATAAGTGAAATAAATAATCCTCTCATATGTGAACATCATATTTCCTCCCTAGTATAAGAACCTGAAAGAGCAATTTAAATCTAAAAGGTACAATAGACAGTGTGAAAGGGAAAGAAACTGCTCAAAAGGAAAGAACAACTGGGATGAGGGAAGGGAGAAAATAAAGAAGAAAGGGGGGAAAAAATATATATATACATGTATAGGCACACACAAGATGGCTGGGATAATTGCACTATTAATTTCTATTACTTTCTTGAAAGGAACAGTTGATATTTAATTATTTCATCATTCTTACATGTCTATATTTGTTTATTTGAATAACCAATACGAAGATAACAATATGTAATACAACAACCACTGTTAATTTCTTTTCACCTTGTCTGAAATTTTGTATTGTTTTTATTGTTTTTGTGTTATTTAATTTGTGTCTGTGTTAATATGTTTTGGTTCTTTTTTCTTTAAAAATAAGATTTTTAAAGGAAGAAGCTCATTTTAATTTTCTCCCTCCAATTTCACATTCTGAGCTCTTCCTTCTTCCGCCCCTACATCTTTTATAAAACGGACCCCTTTGTTGGTGCTAGCAGTCAGCCTTCCTGATTTATTTCCTGCTAGCATCTCAGGTACATTATTCTAGACCACATCACAAAAATAGAATCTGCTTTTTCATCACCTCCTCCCCCTGTGACTTCCCAGAAGGCTCAAGCTGGATTGTTTGTGGCTTCGAAGGCCCCCTCTGAGTTCTGTCTAACCCTGCCCTGCTCAGACACTATATACTCTGGTCACCAACGTGGCTCTCTTCTCCATGGCCCTGCATCTCTGTATGTCTAGGTCAAGTTAGTTTATAGTTTACTCACCTCTGCACGTCTAGGTCAGAATAGTTTATAGTTTAATGCATCTGACTTACATTTGGATTTCTCCAAAAAGAGTCAGGAAGTTATGGGGCATTAGTTAAGTGTTGCCTAACAATCCATGCCAAAGATCCATGTGCTCAAACAACCCTGTATTACTGCTCATGGTTACTGGTCTTTGGGGTGGTCTTTCTGCTCTGGGTCCTATTCTGCTCATCTCAAGTGGACTTGGCTGTGAGTTGTTGGTCAACTGGAGGATGGTTGCTGTACGATGGCCTCACGCAGGTGTTTGGTGTTCAGTGTAGAGATCATGCCACAGGACCACCTTTCCACCTCCAGTGCGCCAGGCAGGGCACCATCATATGGTGCTGATGAAGGGTTGGAGAGAACGAGGAGAAGTGCCCAAGGGTTCTAGAAGCCAAGCTTGAAACTGGCAAACCTTTCATTCCAGTACATTGTTGTTCAGAATAAGTGAGAGGCCAGATTCAGACTATGAGTGAAACACAGTTTACATCAAGATTAGCAGAACTGAAAAATCACATTGCAAATGCCCCTGCAGAAAGAGTTGGAATATTTGAGCTGTTTTTTATAATGAGTCTACTTGTGGCTGGGCACAAAGACAACGCCATTGAGAAGTGGGTCTTTTGCTTTCCACAGCATATCTGTAGGGGTGAGCAGCTGCTATCTTGGCCTGCCAGGCTGCATTCCTGACATCACCTTCAGGAACTGGTAAAACCTGTTTTCCAGTCTTCTTGCCTACACTATTACTTTGCAGCTCAGGGGGCAATTTTAATCCTGACTGATCAAACAAATGTGCGGCAGTGTGGGCGAGCACATAACAAGAACAGTCTTAAATGTTTCTGCTCATGGGAAAAGCATTTTAGGACAAATTTCTTAGAGGAGCCTGAAAAGTTAGTTTTAGTCAAGCAATCAGTCAAGAGAGAGCTCTCAGAAAGGAGAGGGAGCCAGGTATGGGTGTAATTGTCCCACTTGGAGACAAGGAAGCTTTTGTGTTCCTCTGACTGTCACTAGCTGTAACTTCCATCTCCCTGGGCAATTTTCCAGGGCAGGGAAGACCTTGAGCTTTTAACAGGCAACACTCAGAGCACGAAGGGAATGAGAATGTGACCCAGAAAAGGGGTCTGAGCTGCCCCCAACTACATGTACTACAGAGACGCTATATTTAGAAAATGAATTCTGAGCCTGTAGGAACTAGAGAAAACTTAGAGGCGGCTGGGTAACTGTCTCTGCATGTTTGATAATTTGTGATGTTGTGCACAGAACACCATTCTGTGGGTAGACTTAGGATCTGTAAGAGGATTCTCCTTGGAGACACACCAGGAAGAATTTTGTACAGATAGGGCAATCTGAAAATGAAAGGCCTATGCTGTGGGTGTGGGTTCCTCAGTTCAAAAACAAAACAA
>PVLD010020782.1:0-33052 GCA_004027595.1 Dinomys branickii | reverse complement strand
TAAGCTTTCTGCTGAGATTTGTTCTTCTGTCTTCCCTTTTTTGGGTATCTGATTCAAAATATTGAGCAGTAGATTCCCCAGGCAGTTCAGCAGGCAAAGGTCTGCTGCAGAGGTTGTTCCAATGACTTTTCTTTGGGGGAATGTCCCTTAAGCTTTCTGCTGAGAGTTCCGCTTAAAAGGCTGTACAGATATTGGTTAGCTACTCCCTACCAAGTGACCTGGGTGAGGTGTGTAAGACCGCTCCCCCACCCTCCCAGGGTTCCCTGCAGGTATAGGGATGGATCTCCTCCCCCACTCGGTGATCTGGTCGCGAGCGCAGATATCTCACCAGTTTTCGGAGTCCCTGCAGGCAGGAAGGTTCGAAGGTGCCAGTTTATCCTTTGGGGCTTTCTGCGCGGCCCGCCCGATGCGCGCGAAATGTGGGACTGCTGGGAGTTGCCGCCGCTAAAAAGCCGATCTCTGTCGGGAGTCACTGGAAAGCTGCGCCCGCTCGGGAGGTGGGAGGGACCGAGCTGGCTGTGTTCCCAGGGCGTTCGGACCCAGCCAAACTTCCTCCCTGCGCGGAGTGTCCCTGGCTCCCAGCGTTTGGGGCCCTCCGCGCGGCCTGCCCGATACGCGCGAAACGTGGGACTGCTGGGCGCCTCCGCCGCTAAAAAGCCGATCTCTGTCGGGAGTCGCCAGAAAGCTGCACCGACTCGGGAGGCGGGAGGGACCGAGCTGGCTGCGCTCCCAGGGCACTCGGAACCAGCCAAACTTCCTCCCCGTGCGGAGCGTCCCTGGCTCCCAGCGTTTGGGGCTTTCCGCGCGGCCTGCCCGATACACGCGAAATGTGGGACTGCTGGGCGTTGCCACCGCCAAAAAGCCGATCTCTGTCGGGAGTCGCCAGAAAGCCACGCCGGCTCGGGAGGCAGGAGGGACCGAGCTGGCTGTGCTCCCAGGGCGTTCGGACCCAGCCAAACTTCCTCCCCGCGCGGAGTGTCTCTGGCTCCCAGCGTTTGGGGCTCTCCGTGCGGCCTGCCCGATACGCGCGAAATGTGGGACTGCCTGGCGTCGCCGCGGCCAAAAAGCCGATCTCTGTCGGGAGTCGCCAGAAAGCTGCACCGGCTCGGGAGGCGGGCGGGACTGAGCTGGCTGTGCTCCCAGGGTGTTCGGACCCAGCCAAACTTCCTCCCCGCGCGGAGCGTCCCTGGCTCCCAGCATCTGGGGCTTTCTGCGCAGCCTGCCCGATACGCGCGAAATGTGGGACTGCCTGGCGTTGCCGCCTCCAAAAAGCCGATCTCTGTCGGGAGTCGCCGGAAAGCTGCACCGGCTGGGGAGGCGGGGGGGATCGAGCTGGCTGTGCTCCCAGGGCGCTCGGAGCCCCCCAAACTTCCTCCCCGCGCGGAGTGTCCCTGGCTCCCAGCATCTGGGGCTTTCCCACGTCTCGCCACGGCAGCCTGGGCCGCCCTACCGCATCTCCCCCGGCAGCTCAGAGAAGTACGCCCAGTTTGAACTTCCCAGCCGAGGTCCCGGCATTCACGCTCGCCAAGTCTGTCTCGAGCTGGTGGTGTTTATTAAGGAGGATCGCTCCCTTGCTGCTCACCTGGTCGCCATCTTCCCGGAAGTCCAAAATGTTTTGAACTATTTCATTTTGAAAGATATTTTTTCAGTTCATCTAACTGATTTCCGTTTTGAAAGTAAACGATGGGAAAAATTTCCTGGGCTAGCCGCCCTACTCTGAGACGTTTGCCACTGACAGTGTATGTAGCGGTGACATGTGCCTGACTGGGGTACAACAGGGTTTGGCTTTGCTGTCCACAAACCTCAAAGATCAGAGACGTAACAGCAAGCCCAACGTAAAGGTGCCCGACCTAAAGGTGCTGTGAGCTCCTGGCCGCCAGCAGGGGGCGCTGCAGCCTCTTTGTCCTGCAGCTTTGTTCCCTTGTTCCCTGGCTTCTGCGAGCAGTTATTAAGTGCCTGCTTGTGCCTTAGGGTGTGTTCACGCAGCTGTTGCTTTGTTCCGGAGATAGGATGGAAGACAAAGACAGACCTGACCCCTTTCTCATGACCCTTAAGACTGGGAAGAGACAGGCACAGGGACAGGAATGCATGCAGCACTGCGGAAGGAGGCACACAGAATCCGACCCAGCTGCGCTCCGAGTGTGTTACCTGGTCAGCGACCTCTGCGGAAGTTTACAGGAACTTCGTATTGGAGAGCGGTTGGCCTTCAACTTGAGGTTCGTTTTGTGTAAAATGGGTATCGGAACCGTCTTTCATTGTCCTCCTATCAGAACGTGCTGTCAGATCTGATTTTCTGGTTTTGTCTTTTGAAGCAGGCTGGGATTACCTGCGAGCGTTGCCACATTCGGGCACTGCTTCCCCTGCTTCTGCGGCAGTGCTGGGATTGAACCTGGGTCCATACGCAGCTAGCAGGCACTTTGTCTCTAGCTCAGAGTTTGCATTTTCGCTGCCTTTTGGTCTCACAACATTTCTGGCTACATGTAGCTCTCTCTGGGCAGGTGACATAGAGCTGCGTCTTTAGACCCCAAAGCCCCTCGTGACTTTCCCCGTGGTAAGAATGTTTTCTAGGAGTAATTTTATTAGCCTGGGTCAATACTTCCATCTGCACTGCCCCTGCGGCAGTCAATCTGTGCGGCGTGCTTGTTACTAAGTTTGAATTTCTTTTTATTCCTTTAGCTCTTGTTTGGGTGAGCGAATACTTTATTTTGTTTTTCTGAGACAGGGTCTTGGCAGGTCAGGCTGGCTTTGAACTCACAGTGCACATATATCACAGTGATATGCTGTTTTCAGATCTTCTGGGAAAATACTCAGAAGGGGGATAGCTGGCTTGAGTGGGACCTCTCTAGACCTAGTTTGCTGAGGAATCTCCATACCGATCTCCACAGTGGTTTCACCAATCTGCGTTCCCACCAGCAGTGCAGCAGAATTCCTATTTCTCCACAGCCTCGCCAGCATTTGTTATTGGATGATTTCTTGGTGCTGGCAAATCTTACGGGGGTGACATGAAATCTCAATGTTGTTTTCATTTGCATTTCTTGAATAACTAAAGATGTAGAACATTTTCTCATATATTTATTTGCCCTTTGTATTTCTTTCTTTGAGAAGTGTGTATTCATCTCAGATGCCCATTTCTGGATTGGGTCTTTGAATTTGGATGGGTTCATGTTTTTTAATTCTTTGTATGTTTTAGATAGGCCCTTGTCTGAGGGACAGCCAGTTAGGATTTTTTCCCAATCTGTGGGTTTTCTTTTTACTCTGCTGGTGATTTCTTTAGATGTGCAAAAACTTCTCAGTAAAATGAGATCCCAGTTATTGATTCTTTAAAGTGTCTCCCTTGCAGTTTGATTTTTGTTCATGAACTCTCTGCCTACTCCTATGTCTTCAAGATTTTTACCTACTTTCTCTTCCAATAGTTTTAGTGTTTCTGTTTTAATATTGAGATCTATGATCCATTTTGACTTGAGTTTGGTGCATGGTGATAGACTTGGGTCTATTTTCAGTCTTCAGCGTTTGGTGCATGGTGATAGACTTGGGTCTATTTTCAGTCTTCAGCAAGTGGCAAGCCAATTTTTCCAGCACCATTTATTAAAGAGGCTATCTTTCTTCCAGTGAGCTTGTTTGGCCCCTTTGTCAAATATTAGGTGGCTTAGTGTGTTTGTGGTTGTGGCTGTATCTTCCAGTCTGTTCCATTGATCCTCAGGTCTGTTTTTGAGCCAGTACCAGGTTGATTTTATTACAGTAGCTTTGTAGTATAATTTCAGGTCAGGGATTGTGATTCCACCTGACTTGACCTTGTGGCCCAGAACTGTTTTTGCTATTCTGGGTCTCTTCTGGTTCCAGATGAACTTAAGGCATGTTTTCGCTAGATCTTTGAGGTATGCTGATGGTAGTTTAATGGGAATTGCATTGAATCTGTACAACAATTTTGGTGGTATGGCCATTTTCACAGTGTTGGTTCTTCCTAACCATGAGCAGGGAATGTTTTTCCATTTATTGAAATCCTCTTCAATCTCTTTTTTCCAGAGTACTGCAGTTTTCATTAAATAGATTTTTTACCACTTTTGTTAGATTCATTCCTAAATATTTCATTTTCTTGGATGCTGTTGTAAAAGGTACAGTGTCCTTAACTTCTCTCTGTCTGTTTGTTGTTTGTGTATAGGAATGCTATTGATTTTTGGGTGTTGACTTTGTATCCAGCTATGCTGCTGAATTTGTCAATTAATTGAAGGAGTCTTCTTGTGGAGTTTTTGGGGTCTTCCATGTAAAGTATCATGTCATCTGCAAATAGCGATAGTTTCACTTTTTCCTTTCCTATCCGTATTCCTTTATTTCTCTCTCTTGTCTAATTGCTCTGGCTAGTGCTTCTAGAACTATGTTGTATAGTAGTGGTCACAGTGGACATGCTTGTCTTGTTCCTGTCTTTAAAGTGAAAGCTTTCAGTTTTTGTCCATTTAGTATGATGTTGGCTGTTGGTTTATCATAGATGGCTTTGATTAAATTGACATAGAGGCCATCTATTCCTATTTTTTCTAGGGTTTTTAACATGAATGCATGTTGGACTTTATCAAAAGCTTTTTCTGCATCTGTTGAGATGATCATGTGGTTTTTGTCTTTGGCTCTATTGATATGGTATATTACATGAATTGATTGCGAATATTGAACCATGCCTCCGTTCCTGAAATAAATCCAACCTGGTCATGGTGTATAATTTTCCTTATGATTTGCTGCATTCTATTTGCTAGTATTTTATTGAGTATCCTTGCATCTATGTTCATTAGGGAGATTGGCCTGTAGTTCTCTTTTTTGGTTGGGTCCGTCTCTGGTTCTGGTATTAGAATGATACTTGCCTCCAGAAATGAGTTAGGGAGAATTGCTTCATTTTCAATTTCATTGAAGAGTTTGAGGAGTGTTGGCATTAAATCTTCGGTGAATGTTTTATAAAATTCTGCTGTGAGCCCATCAGGGCCTGGGCTTTCTTTGTTGGTAAGTTTTTAATGACATTTTGAATCTCATTAATTGATATTGGGTTGTTCAGGGTTTTTATATCTTCCTGGTTCAACTTTGGTAATTTGTACATTTCTAGAAATTTGATGATTTCTTCTGGATTTTCTATCCTAGTGGAGTAAAGATTCTCAAAGTAGGTATTAATGATCTTTTAAATTTCTATAGGATCTGTAGTGATTTCATCCTTTTCATTCCTTATTGCATGAATTTGAGTTCTTTCATCAGTGTTTATTCTGTCATGGGAGGGAGCACAGACGGCTTAAGGCAGAAACTAGTTGACAAGGCAATAGGAAGTGACAAGGCTTTTGATTCTGTGCCCCCCAAATCATGTTGGATAATTATTCTGAAAATAAATTTACCAACCAGTAGCAGTGATTTAATATTTATCAGATAATTATGATAAAGTATTTTAGTACATGACCTGAAAGTGCGGTGTAGTTTATGTATATACGTTTTTTTCCCTTTTAAGTTTTAAGCTTTCGTCATCATTCGGCAATCTGGATCCGTTTGGCACGGGGGAGCCCCTTCCTCCATGACAGATTCCACAGCAGACTGGGCAGCATGCTGTAGTGCTGCCCCTGAAGAAGCCTCCCAAGTGGGTCTGGAGGCCCGTCGGTGCTTCCTTCTCAGGGAGTGAATTTAGTTTTTATGGTTTCTAGTACCAAAGGACGTTTCACAGTGAAACGTCATTTTAGTATCATTCAGATGTTAAAAAGTAGGGTTTGAAATATATTTGTGTGCTGTTCGTTATTCAAAATGTTTTCCTAGAAAAAAGTGGGGCCTTTTAAAAAAACATATCTGAAAATATACATAATTATACAATTTATCATCTGTACCACTTTTAAAATAGATGGTTCAAATCCAAACATGCCTGTAATTTCAGCCACTCAGCAGGCTGAGGCAGGAGGATTGCAAGTTTAGGGCCAACCTGGAAAGTATACAGTGTGGGAGGCTGGACATCTATGAGCAAGGGCCCCGAAGGCTCGGTGCCATAAATGCCTGGCCTCTGCTTCCAAGAAGGCATCTTGTTTCTGCGTCCTCCAGAGGGACCAGAGGGATGAAAGCACTCCCTGGTTTCCTCTTGCTGCTTTGGGCTGCTGTTCACTCCATTCGGGAGAGCTCTGCGCTCTTTTGTTTGTTTTGTTTTGTGTGTGGACTGACTCGGGACCTTGTGCTTGCCAGGTAGGTGCTTGTGCCACTGAGCTACATCCCTGGCCCTTCCGCTTTCTTGACTTAATCATCTTGAAAGCCCAGTGTGGTGGCATAGTGCTATAATCCAAGCACCCTTTAAGACTGAGGCAGGAGAATTGTAATTTCAAGCTCAGCCTGGGCAACTTAGATACTTAGTGTGACTATCAGTCAATGTTTACTGGAGAGACAGATACAACCCAAGATATGCAAATATATAAGAATGTGTAAGATTGACTTACCATGGCAACCCACAGAGTCGCATGAGGAAGAGTGCAGAGAGAGGCTGTCTGCGCACTCGATGAAGGATGCGCTCAAAGGTCTGGAGCTTGCTGCAGTGTTCTGTTTGAGTCTGTGTCAGGATGCTGATGGGACTGCAACAGAAGGCTGAAGAACGCACTGGAAGCCAGGAGGTGATGGTCCAAGGTGAAGACAAAGACGAGAGCACCTCTGAAAACACAGAAGCAGATCCATCCTTCCTCATTTCCATTTTGTACCATCCAGGGACGCCTTGCCCTAGGGTGGGTCTTCCACACCTCTGGGTGTGGGATTGCTAGGCCAATTTAGTTGGGCTTCTCTCATTCAAGGTGACACAATCAACCATCACAGACTATCTCAAAATTTTAAAAATGAAAAGGGGCCTAACAAAAGGGTGTATAACGCAGAGCAGAGATCCTGAATTGAATCTCTGTTACGGTTGATACATTGTGTCAACTTGGGGAGTCTGGACGTTTAGCTGTGTAACTCAGCAGTTGTAGATCTTGGGGTGAAAAGGACATGCCCTTACCCTTCTGGGATGTTTATTGTGTTAATTTGGGAAGTTTAAAAGCTTAACTATGTGATTCAGCAGGAAGCCAGGGTGCTTACTTTGTATACATCCTGAGCCTGTGGAAGAGGAGGGCATGGAGACTGTGTGAGAGCTACACGCCCCCTGGGTGGGGGCAGGCTGTTTACAAGGTAGAGGAGAGAAAAGAGGCTGCTTGCCTGCAATTCTACACATTTGCTGGTTGTGTGCTGCTCTAAACAGTTTGCCCTCTGCCATGTGCCACTCTGCCTCTGAAGCAGCTAAGTATGGACTGAAACCTCCACAAACTGTAAGCTAAATAAACCTTTCCTTCCTTCATTTTGGGTGTTGGGTATTTTGTCTCAGCAACGAGAAAAAAGTAACTAAGACAATCTCTAATACTGGAAGAAAGAAAACTCTACCTTTAATGCTGTCATATTGGAATTGTAGTTTCAATATACAAGTTTTGAAGAGCACTCCACAAACTTCTTTCTTTTCTGGCAGTCGTGGGGAGTGAACCCAGGGTCTTGCACAGTGATGCATCGCTAGCTTTCTTTTTTCCTTTTTTGGGGGGACAGGGTCTCACTATGCAGTTCAGGCTGGCTTTAAGCTCACCTTGTAGCCCAGGCTGGTCTTGAACTTGCAGTGATCCTTCTGCTTCAGCCTCCTGAGTGCTTGGATTACAGGTGTGTGCCACCACGCATGGCTACTTTTTCTTTTTTGACAAAGCTTTGCTAATTTGCCCCGTCTGGCCTCACACTTGAGATCATCCCTCCTCAGTCTGCCAAGTAGCTGGGTTTACAGATGAGTGCCCCCAGACACAGCTAGTAGAGTGTTCTTTACTTGGACTTAAGTATGGTACCAATTCTAAAGACCTAGCTACTGTTTGTAGACTTAGTCTACTGTTAATGTGCCAAGAAAATGCATTAACTTTGCATGTAATGTAACTACAATAGACATTCAGTAAGACCACAGCATGTGTAGGTGCCTGGCTTCTATCCATGTACAGACACACAGAAAAAGTGCGAGGGAGAGAGACCCCTGTAGTCCTTGTACTGAGCATTACAGAATAAGAAAACCAGACTTGGTTCTGTGTTTCCTCCTTTCTCTGTGTTCATTGTGTGTGAACACGTTGGTGTCTGCTTCCTGCGTCAAGGCTGAGAAGGTGTGGGGCGGAGTAAGCAGGGCCAGTGCACTGGAAGGTGAGCTGCAGAGGCACGTTTTAGTCATGGAAGCCAGGGCTCAGACCGGAACACTGCAGATGGGAGCAGCTCATGTCATCCACAGGGATGACTGTTTAGACCACAGTTCTGTTCCTTTGCGGGGTTATAAGTGTGTTTTCTGGCCACACCCTTGTGAAAAATGATCTCACTCATTTGTTTTATGCAGTTTGGAGGTAAGCTGGTGACCTTGGAGGGTGTCAAGGTGCAGTCTCCCCAGGGAGCTGAGAGGCAGCACCACCACCCCGTGTTCATCAGCCAGGTGGTGACAGAAAAGGAATTCCTGCGTCGCGCAGATCAGCTGCAGCAGGTTGTGCAGTCTCAAGGGTTTGTCAGTTACTGCCATGAAATGAGCGATGCTTCTCAGACAGAGTTTGAGAGAAATGTGTGGTCCTTTCTGAAGGTGAGCTGGCATTTAAAGTCATTTCATTATCTGTAAATTTAACTGTACCTATTTTATTCTGAGTCTGCCTTCCTATGAAATAATTATAAAAGTATGATTTCAGAAGTTCATGGAATGTAAGAACATAAAAAGCATGCAAGCATGCCATCTCTTTTCTTTTTTTTTTGTGGCACCAGAGATGGAACTCAGGACCTTGTGCTTGCCAGGTAGGTGCTTATGCTACTGAGCTATATCCCCAGCCCTACTGTTTGTTTCTTGACACTGAATTTTCCAAGGAAAGCGATCTTGAATACAATAAAGCTAAATTCTAAAATTGTGTGTCTCAGCTCCTCATTGGTTGAAGTTTATTCTGTACAGAGGAAACTCTCGGGGAGCTGCTCACAACCATGTAGCAGATTGCTTTGGGTGTAATCTGGGTCCTTCTGTCTTTCAGATCTTCTGGACACCCGGCTTGAGAGTGAAGGAGACAGCACCCTACAGACTCAGGTGTGTCTCTGCTATATTTGTGCAGGGAATGTAGAGAAGTGACTTGTGTGTTGGATGAAAGTTCAAGATGGTAGCAAGTCCTTTGTCTCTTCAGGTTCGTATCTTTGAAACCAAAAGTGCTTATTTGTTAGTGTTTTCTTTTGCCCTACTTATGATCAAGTTCTACTCTAGAAATTAATTTGTTTTAGAAGCTTATTGCTTTCACCCTACTTATTTACACTGTAAAAGGTTGTTGACTGGATAATTACACGCACTTACTGGTATCTTTGAAGCAGCAAAGTCTGAGATGATAACGAGAGTGAAACGGAGCTGCAGTTGCTCGTAAGATCAAGGCTGTGATTTGGCACATACTGGGTGCAGTAGGTGATGGCGGGGGCGCTGAAAATACACTAGAGTGGCGGCGGTGAACCTATCACATCTGTGCCGCAGCGGGCACGCAGCGCCCTCCGAGCCTGCAGGCCAAGTCACCCCAGCAAAGATTTGGCAGATTAACAGCAGGTGTCCAATAAGTTCACATTAGTTGTGCAAAAGCATGCCAAGTGAAACTTCCCTTTTATTAAAGCTGTTTGTATCATTGAGAGCTCTGTTACTGTGGTTTTCTTTTAAGAGAAAAGATGTTAACATATGAGTTGTGTTTTCTAAAGTAAAGCCTCAGGTATTCAGGTTTAAGTGCAGCACTGGCACTTTGCAGTAAATAAGTGGGTTTGGGATTGCAGTTTGGACACTCCTCTCTAAAAGCTCACCATCACTGCCCTAGGGCTTACCTGTTTTACCTCCTGTTTCAGTGTCCCCACTGCCTTGGGCAAGGAAGGAAGGAAGCAGTGTGGCCTAAGGAGAAGGAGGCATCTCTGATACCAATATAGAGCCTTTGTGATTAAGGGAAGATGAAAGGAGAACACAAATAGAATCCCAAGTACCCAATACATAAGCAGGAGGAGGCACAGCACTGTGGGAATTCTTCTCCAGCATTGAATAACTGTATCTTTAGGTTTTTCCTAAACCATTTCATCTGCAGAGTCTCAGAGTCTCACTTTCAATGCAGTGTTTTTTTTCTCTCAGGAAAGATTTTATCTCTAGTGTTGTTGCTTCAAAGATCATTCTATTGGAACTAGAAATCAGGTAGGAAATTGAGGTTTTTCTTCTACATGACCCGGAGGAAAAACACTTGTTTCATACTTGTTGATTTGTGTACTCGCGAAAGACAGGTGGGTACTATGCATGCTACCTGGATCGTATCTCACTGTTGTTCGAAGCATTGGTGTTAAAAGATCAGCTTGGGAAATTTTGAGTCACAGTATGTATTAATCAGTTTTGTATGACTGTGGTGAACTGTTTTGAGTAACTAACTCTTAAAGAGGAAAGGTTTGTTTGGCTTCATGGTTCTGAGGTGCAGTCTGAGACCAAGTAGACCCTGGCTCTAGGCCCCCGGTCAGGGCAGCACACGGTAGCAAGAGCACAAGGTGGGGAGACCCCAAGTGGGAGAGAGGAGAGGCAGGCAGAGGGAGGTGTCCTGGGTCTCCGCTCCCCTCATGAGTGTTCCCCGCTGACCGGAGGACCTCCCGCTCGGCCCCAGCCCAGGGGGCTGCTCTGGGAGCTGTCCTTTCACACAGCCGGCCTGTCAGGGACACTCCGCTTCCAAACTATCGCAGATAGTCCTTCAGAGGTCGTGTACATTTGTTGTCTGGCACCTCACTGCAGGAGTGTTGTTACGGGACGGGTGATATGATGCTCTACCCACGGTTCCTCCTCTTCTAAGACACAGTTTTTGCCTCTGATATCTATCACTTTCACTTTGGATATTTGTATTTTACAACACTAGACAAGCAGTTGGTGATCAATTAGGAATATGTAGGCGAAAGTGATAAGCTCTTCATAAGATTTTTTTCCATCTTCTTTTTTGCACATCTAAATGATGGTAAGCATCTGCTTCACAGTTTTCAAACTGGGATGATAAATGCTGTGCTTTTAATAGTCAGTATGCCAATTTGTTGGCAACCCAAGGCAGTATTTCTGCAGCCTTGGCATTTCTTTCTGACAGCACCAATCAGGCAATTAGAATTGACAGTTCGTCTTCTTTCTTTCAACATGTGAATAAGGTTACACGAGTAGATAGCACTTGGCAGTAGGCATACACATACTAAGTGGGATGTTTTGGAGCAGTTGAATCTCCAACATCCAAGTGTAGGTAAATGTTAGTGACTCTTTTCAAGGTCACTTTAGGTGTACCTAAACAGTGTCAGAGAAATGGGGTACTTCGATCTCTTTGTATTGAAGCACTGTGGAAGTTTACCAAAGTGAATGAGAGAAAGACCAACTTTAAACTTCTAAACCCAAATGCTGATTCTGAGTGTTAGATTCTTTGTAGGAATTTTTTATGTTGAAAAGCTATGAACATTGATAAGTAAAATGATACTAAAATTTTAAAATTCTCATATGTGTCATCCCAAATCTGATGCCATTTGTAGGCAAGGGTATCTTTAAAATATTGAAGGTAGAGGGAACTGCAGCACATTCATTATCTGTAGAATCCAGCTCTTTTCTTTCTAAATTTTTAAAGAGAACATTAGGTAGAATACAAACATAGTCTTTTTTGAGGACTTGGCATAATAATTTTAAGACTTTTTAAGCATCCTTTTTAGGCTTATTTAGAATTTTTTTTAAAGAGAAAAGAAAACAAAATAATAACAAAGATAAAAACAACACAAAAACAATAAAATGATACAGAATTTCAAAGCCAAATGATAGGAAATTAACAATGACTGAGGAAAGGAGAAAAATAATACTCTTTAGGTCATGTAGTTTTACTGTGATACCAAGATACCCCTTGAGGCTAAGGTAACCTAAGGCTTCAGGGTGTTTAGCCTCATGGTTATGCTCTCCCTTGTCCACTTCACCACTAAGGCTCGAACCAGTGCTTGCCCACGATAGGCAGGCATGCTACCAGAGCTAGCCGACGGTGCCAGACGTGGTGGCGCACGCCTGTAATCCCAACACTCGGGAGGCTGAGACAGGAGGATCGTTGTGAGTTCGAGGCCAGCCTGGGCTACAAAGTGAGCTCAAGGCCAGCCTGAACTGCAAAATGAGACCCTGTCTCAAAAAGACAGAGAAAAACAAAGACCAGAACTAGCAGACAAGCCCCTGCCAAGATAGGGTCTCACTATGTAGGCCAGGCTGGCATCACACTCGCTGCTGTGATCCCCCTGTCTCAGCCTCCAGAGTGCTGCGATTATAAGCATGCATCACCACGTTCCACAACCAGTCCTTTTTAAATTTCATTTTGAGTCAGGGTTGAGTTCCCTAAGGTGCTCTGGATCTTTATACTCTCCTGGCTAAGGTTCTAGACTGGGATTACAGGCATCTGCTGCCTACCTCCCACAAGTCCTAAACTGTATCTTTAATGCCATTTATAACCAGACACATTTTCTATCTTTTTTTTTTTTGGAACTGGATTTTGAACTCAGGACCTCGTGCTTGCCAAGCAGGCACCGTGCTGCAGAACCATATCCCTGGGCCCCTGTTGTTCTTAGTGCTTCTCTTTGGACTTTATTTTTTGGGTGTTTTGTTTTGTTTTGTCTTCTTGAGATAAGGTTTCCCTATGCAGTTTAGGCTGGCCTTGAACTCACTTTGTAGCCCAAGCTGGCCTTAAATTGGTAATGATCCTCCTGCCTGAGCCTAAAGTGGTGGGATTATGGGCATGCACCGCCATGCCCGGCCTTATTTTTTGTTTTTTTTTTTGAGACAGGGTCTATGTTGTTCAGGCTGGCCTCAAACTCATGGCAATATTACTGCCTCAGCCTCCCCTGTGCTGGGATCACAGGTGTGTGATGCCACACCTGGCTCTTTGGACTTCAAAGAATATTCTTTATGTAAAAACATAATTTTGATGTTATTTCCCCTGATTTAGTAAAGTAAACCCAGCATTTTCTGGTGAAAATGCCCTGAGACTTCGGTTTTTTTTTTTTTTCTCGGTACCGGGAACTGAACTTGGGACCTCCTGCTTGCCAGGCAGGCACAGTTCTGCTTAGCTGTATTCTCGGCCCCTGAGACTTTGTCATAACTGTTACAGTGTATAATTTTCTACCATAAAAAACAATAAAGTATATGTTAAAAGCTCAAATGAGCCAGACATGGTTGTACATGCCAGTAATTCTAGTTCCTCAAGAAGCTGAGTCCCTCTGACAAAATAAAACTTTTTAAGTGGCTGGCGGTATAGCTCAGTGCAAAGCCTTTAGGTTCAGTCTTCAGTATTGTGTACTCCTCCAAAGAATAAAGTTTAAATGACCATTTTAAACCTTTAAAAAATTGATAAGATTGTGTAATGTTTCATGTATTAAAAAAAATTCTGAAGCATTTTGACAAATTGCTTTATTGTTAATATGTAGAAAATATGTATGATTAACTTGTAAATTTGTATAAGATTTCAATGTACAAGCCATAGATGTGAATATGAGACCTTAATTTATTTGAAGAAATGTCTCTTGAAAATTAAGTTTTGTCTCTTGTATCACTGTTTTCTTTCGTCACCATCTTTAGCAGTTAATTTGCTTTGAGGCTTGTGTTAGTTTTATGATTTATGAGCATTGTTACTTTTTTTGAATCAGGGAAAATTAGGTTTTATTTTCCCAGCATCTTGGTTACTTCCCTTGTGCTGGGACAGAATGTCTGACACCTACAACTTAAGGAAGGGGGAGTTTATTTTGGCTGGTGTTTCAGTCCCTGTTGAGCTGGCTCCAAGGCCAGACAGCACGGCAGAGCTGTCTGACAGAGGAGGGCTTCTCACAGTGTGATGGACAGGAAGCACAGGCTCAGGAGCATTATTACTTAACCAGAAGAAAACATCAGAAGAGCAGTGCTGAAAGGGACTGTGATCTGTGGGCATAATTCAGATTCCTGCCTCAGAAGTTGTTCTCTCTGATGCATGCCTAGAAGTCTAGCACTTTGAGGCTGAGGCAAGAGGATCAAAGGTGTGAGGCCAGCCTGGACTGATTACATGGTAAGATCCTGTCTCAACAAAAAGAAAGAAAAACATCAACCAACCAAGCACTGAAACAGAAGTTGCAGTGTACGTCATGGATCTTCCTTTGGTGCCAGTCTTGAGTACTAGAAACCCTAATGCTGAACCCTCAAATGTCAGGGTTTATTGTATAACACACAGGTTGTGCACAAAGGGGGGTCTCCTACAGGCACAGATCGCTGTAAGATGAGCATGCTGTCGCATACCTAGGTGAATCCTCACAGTTTGTTTTGTCTTCTTCCGTTGCTTCTTACAGCCAAACATTGTGCAGCTTTGTGACAGACTTTGTAGAGCCCAAGGAGAGCCCATGCCAGGGCAGCAGTCACCAGAAGTTCCTTATGAGAGGTACCAGCTGTCCAAGGGCAGGCCTCTATCAGTGGCTGGCCACCCCCAGATGCCAAGGTGTCCGACTCAACAATATTACACCCATGTGAGTGCATGGTCCAGGTGGAGGAGGAACATTTAAACATTTGTGTTCAAATCTATAGTTTTCATTTGTTGGACAGCAGATCTTTTACATGGTAAAACTAGACAATGTTGTCTATACTGTTAGGATTCTTGAAAATGGCATTTCTTGCTGGGTGTGGTGGTGCATACCTGTAATCCCAGCACTGGGGAAGCTGAGGCAGGAGAATTGCTGACTTCGAGGCCAGCATGGGCTACATAGTGAATTGAAGGGCAGCCTGAACTGCATAGTGAGACCCTGTCTCAAAAAGACAAAAAAAGAGGCATTTCTTGTCTACAGTCTAAGATCATTGCTTTAACTTGTTCAAACATTGTATGTTAGGTGTGAATTAGTTTTAAACTCTCTAGGGAGATTTATGATAGTATCTTAGACTTGTCTTACATATGTACATCTGCCTTTGAAATCTCTGTTTATCTAACATATTGTAAGTAGATTAGTGGAAACAACCCTTTGAGTGATTTAATTAATTTTATAAAATATTTTTAGAAAGTAGTCTATTTTGAGCATTCTTTTCTACATTATCAGTATAGATTTGCTATCTGTTCTGTGTCTGCACAGTAAAGAATATTCAGAACACAGACATTCCTTGGATAAATTGAATATTAGAAAAAAGTGAACACCTGCCTGGATGAAGTAGTTACGGGAAATGTGGATTAATAATTCGTATTTATTTCAATTAGTAAGTTTGCTAACTTAAAACGTGGTTTTATTGTCTTTTACTGTTTCATATAGAAATATTTATTTCCAGACCAGCAGATAACCTTCATGCATGTCCTTATATGAAAAATATTTCTTCAGTAACTAATACTTGGTCTTGATTGATAGAAAGATTAACAGATACCCTGCCTATTTTGAAATAGAACAAATTAGTGATAGCTCTGATGGTACATTTTTAGTTCATTATGGAAAAAGTAAATCTAAAATCATAGAAAACTAGCTGAGGGTGGTTGCATATACTTCTAATTCTAGCGCTCAAGAGGCTGAGACAAGGTCACTACGTTCAAGTGCAGTCTGGAATATGTAGTGAGAGTCCTGCCCACCTCAAAACAAATACATACAATTGCAGAAAACGTAAAAACAAAGTCATGCTCTGCTGTCCATTGCCCTTTGGACCAGAAGTGAAGAGAGTGACGTCTGACTAATCTGGCACCTGTCTAGGGCGCCTGCTTTCGTTTTGTTTGGGTTTAAGGCAGGGTCTCCCTCCGCGGGTCAGGCGGGCTGGGACACTCGCTTTTTTCTTTCCCGTTTATTTGACAAATATTTATTGAGACCCTGCTGTGGATTCTTGGCATTGTTCTAGCTGTTGGGAGTCTGCTGGAGAACAAAGTGCACAGAACTCCCCATCCTCCTGGAGGCTGTACCAGCCTTAGGAAGTGAGCTTCATGGAGATGGCACTAGTCTGAGGAAGTGACTTCGTGGGGAGGTCAGTGATGGCTGGGAAAGCTGAGGCAGACAGCTCAGGCAGGCCGCCCACGTCTGAGGACACAGAGTTTTCATTTCTCAGCACTGCACAGTGCTTAATGACCAAGTTGAGGTTAGAACTTTCAAGCATCTTGTGTTTAGACCAGGCTGTCTTGCAGGGCACTGGAGCAAGGCAGGCTCTACATTGGAAGAAGACAATGGTTACTGTCTTTAGGTTTATCTGTCTTTCTGGGGAAAGATAAAAACCTTGAAAGATGTAAGAAAGGAAAAATAGCTAGGTATGGCGGTTCACACCTGTAATCTCAGCACTTGGGAGGCTGAGGCAGGAGGATCACTGTGAGCTTCAACTGCATAGTGAGACTCTGTCTTAAAAAGGAAAATGAATTGAATCACAAATTAGTGATTTTCTTGATTAAAGTTTATCATCCGTTGAATGAATGAAGACAATGCTTGTTTGAGAGGAGGAGTGTTTATAGGCAGGTAAAGGAATAAGAGGGAGTCTAGATTAGTAGGAGATCCACTCCCACTTCAGCCAGCACAGTTTTGCTTTTCTATACAAAGGGGTGATTTTTAATGTTCAGCTTCAGTGTTCTCTCATTGTGTGATTTTTTAAAAGCTTTTTGTGCAACTAACTTGATTTTCATGACTGTAATGAAACCCAGAAAAGGGAATTTCTCGCAGTGTGTGTGCAGATTACTAGTAGCATGAATCATATTAATGCTTTAAACAGAATTTTAGTTTTTCCAGAATGCCTTTCTCCCCCTACTTGGAGGATCTAACTTTCCCCTTATTTTTGATGCACGAATGGCCTTGTTCCTGTGCTTTGATTAGGTTTTTGTATTGATATTCCCTGCCTCTCTCCTCTTTGTCCGTTCTTTGGGCGTCCCTGCTACATTGAAAACAATTCTCCGACTAATGTGTGTTATCCTGCTGTTTCTATTTTTTGCTTTGCCTCTGGCCGTTAGTACTTACTGGGTTGTTTTTTTTCTTTTAACATTTTCGTTTTTTATTTTCTGTGATTGGTATTTCTGTGTTCGAGGCAGGTTGGAATTGCCCCTACTGCCACTCCGTGGAGTAATAAAAGCCCTCCTGCCCTTCCCAGCCATGCACCCGCAGCCTCTCCCTCTGACACACGGGTACACCCCTCACTGTTCCGCTGTGAGCGGGGCTCTGCTCACTGACGTACGCAGTTATACAGCCCCACCCCTACCCACATCCTTTACCCTTACTGCACATCCATCCGCTACTCATTCCATCTTACTGCTTTTAGAATGCAAGAGCAACTTTTAGGACAATTAATTTATTCCCTTATCCCTTCTCCGCTTCTGCAGTTCTAAATTGATTTGAGCTAGAAAAATAATAACCAAGATTCTAGCAGTAGTATAAATCTGATGGTTTTACTGAAGACCTTTTACTTTTCTGTTTTTCTTTCTTTGATTTACTTTTTTTTAAGCATTGCAGAAACAGAAAACTGAAGTCTCCTTTGTGGCATTTATTACTTATATTTTCAGATTGTGGAGCGGTGGATGGAAATTCATAGAGACAGATAATCCTGGTGATTTAGCATCATACTGTTGATACTATTGTACAAATGTGTTAGCATCTTTTGCCATTCATTGCAGTTATTATTTTGGGCCCATCTGATCTTTTAAGTTTTTTAGAATGTGTTGCTCAGAAGTCATTTATACACAGTGAAGTTGTTACATTTTTCAGTAAACATAGAACTTCATTTCAGAGATTAGATATAAATTTATATCTTGGTCCCAAATGTCATCTATTTTTTTGTGCCATAATCTTTTCTAGGTAGAAAACCCTCCATCCCCAGGTTTCATAATGCATGGAAATGTCAATCCAAATGCTGCTGCTCAGCTTCCTCCATCTCCAGGTCATATGCACAGCCAGGTACCACCTTCCCCACAGCCGCAACGTAAGTAGTGTGACCTGAAGTCCTTCACAGAAGATTGTGTTTCGGATAGTAACTACTTTGACGCACCAAAACCATAATTGAATCAATTTTGGCAAATAAAGCAGGAATCATTCTATGCAGAACTCTGTAGAGGAACATGGTTTCCCTGAAAGCCGCCCTGAATCAGAATGCTGGGAAGGAGCTTCCCTGTTACCCTATTCAGGGTATCGGCTTCTGTCCCTGAGACATCATTGCTAAGACCTGTTAAGGAGGATCAAATGCCACATTGATTGTAAAATAGAATCTTAGAAATTATTTGGAGCCAGGCGTGGTGACACATGCCTGTAATCCCAGCACTCTGGAGGCTGAGGCAGGTCACCTTGAGTTCAAGGTCAGCCTGGCCTACAAAATGAGACCCTGTCTCAGAAAACTAAAAATAATTTATTTCATATGCAGTTTTTTTCTTTCGAGGAAGTCAGTACAAACCATTTTTGCACAATTATTTTCAAGGAGTAGGTATTTCTTACTGTTCTTTATTTACTTTTGAAGACTTTGTCTTTTAAGTAGTTTTACATTCATAGCAAAAGTGAGCAGAAAGTACAGCGTGCCCGCATAGGTGCCGCCTCCCACTACCCGCGTTCTGTGTGGTAGCAGTGCACCTGCCGCAGTCAGCACACCTGCGTGACGCCTGGTGATGTCGCCAGACTCCTTCGTTCAGGCTCGGGGGCACTTGGCTGTATGCACTCTGCAGGCTTGGACAGATGTGGAACGACAAGTGTCTACCTTTGGTGTATGTTTCTATTTTGTTTTGATTTTAGGAATAATTGCACTTGGAAAGTAAAAGATTTCCCTGTTACTTTGAAATTAAAAGCAAAGTCTAAATAAATATCATCTCAAAAGGGAAAATTATTATAAGCCAGAGCATCTTTTTTAAAAAGTAAGAGGCCGTTACCCAGTAAGAACTAATCCTACAGAGTGTGTTTTACACCAAGGTTTTTCTTATCTAACATAAATACAGGTTTAGTAAGGCCTTTCCCTCAAGCACTCTATGAAAGGGTTGTCTTTAGAGCACTCACCAGAAACTGTATAGTTCTCCTAGACACCCTCTGCAGAGGCCCATCTCTCCCACTCCCTCATCACCCAGAATGTGCTGGTGTCAAGATCTCCCTCAGGGTTCTGGAGACCAGGGGACTTTTTCTGTAAAAGGGGCTTTGGGGTTGTGGGATTCCTGCCTGGTTCTATCTGGTGATTGCCAAGTATCAGTGCAGTCTTTTCCTAGGACAAGAAAGGTCTTAGAAAAGGGCTGAATGCTTCAAAACTTTTCATAATGAGTAGCTATCCAGGCTGGCAGTTTTCACATATTAGAGCTTATTAAGTATACTTAGGCCATTGGAGCTACAAAAACCATAGTGTGTTCCTGCTGCTGTTCTTGCTGGTTTGTGATGCTAGGGATTGTATCCAGTGCCTTACATATGCCAGGTAAGCCTTCTTCAGTGGATCCACACCCCAGCCCATAAATGTCAGCTTTTGGTTTTGATTTCTTGTTACAGATGATTATAATCATTTCCATAGGATGAGCTGTTTGGTTTTGTTGTTGTTTGAATAAACTGGAAACTAATTATAATTTCTGTTTCTTCTCCTTGGTGTAGCTTATGAACCAGCCCAGCAGTATTCCTTCGGAACAGGGGGCCAGCAATGTACGGACCTCAGCAGCCTTCTGCTCCTCTTGCCTCAGGTGTTCACCCAGCACCCCTTATGTCTCTTCTGCTGCTTCCTATTCTGGGCTTGCTCCCCTCCACGCAGCACAGCACCCGCTTCTTCTCCTACCTCCACCCTGTTGTTGCTTTCCCTCCTCTCTCCTCCTTGGGGCCACCCTTCCAGCATGGTGGACCAGGAGCTCCCCAGTCATCCTCTGTGAGCCATGGAGCCCTGGAAGCCTGGAGCCCTGGAGTGTGCCCTGGAACCCTGGGTCCATGGAGCGCTGGAGTGAGACCTGGAGCCCTGGAGCCCTGGAACCCTGCAGCCCTGGAGCAAGCCCTGGAGCCCTTCAGCAAGCACTGGAGCCCTGGAGCTTTGCAGCCCAGGAGTCATGAAGCCCTGGAGCCCTGGAATCCTGGAGCGAGCCCTGGAGCCCTGGAGCCCTGGAGCCCTGGAGCTCTGGAGCCCTGGAGCCAGCCCTGGAGCCAGCCTTGGAGTGAACCCTGGAGCCCTAGAACAACCCCTGGAGCAAACCCTGGAGCCCTGCTGCCTTGGGGCGAGCCCTGGAGCCCTGGAGCTCTGGTGCCCTGGAGTGAGCCCTGGAGCCCTGGGGCTCATCCTCAAGCCACTCCCTTTTCTATGAATGAATAGAATCTGGGTTTGGCCCTAGTAGATGCCTTTGTTCTGGGTAGCCACCATCATGGCTGGACTTAGGACCCCTTGGCTCCCCATAACTACAAGTATGCCTTAGTGTCTTCATTCTCGCCATAGGTTGCACTGGAAGCGGTAGATTGGAACTGACTTGCTGGAACTCCAGTAACTCTTCATGCGATCACGATGTGAACCTTCTGGGCCATGGCGAGGACTGGGAAGGGCTCTCTGTAGTGCATCCCTAAACTGAGTAACTTTTTCTTTTCATCCTCAGTACTGGGGGTGGAAACTCAGGGCCTTGACGTTGAGCTACATACTCAGACCCTTTTTACTTTACATTTTGAGATCCGGTCTCGCTCAGTCACTAAGCTGACCAGGCTGGGCCTATACCTGAGATCCTCTTGCCTCAGCCTTCCAGAGTACTGGGGTTACAGGCACGCACTGCCACACTGGGCCTAAACCCTTCCTTAATAAGGAAGTCTAAGCTACTCACATTCAAAACCCTTTTTAATCATATAATTGGGTAGGGGCTCAGCTCCAACTTTTTGCTTGATTTTGCCTCTGGATGACACATTGACACACTGAGCCAAGTTTTACACTTCAATTTACACTGTACTAAAACTTCAGTTGGAGCTGGGTATGGTAGCACACGCCTGTAATCCTAATCCTGTGGGAGGCTGAGGCAAGATGATCAAAAATTCCAGCCAAGCCTGGGCAATTCAGAAAGATCCTGTCTCAGAATAAAAACAGAAGGGATGGGGGCTGGGGGTGCAGCTCAAAGTGAAGGCTGTGGGTTCAACCTCCAGTACCACGAAAAGTTTTTAAAAAGCAAGCAACTCGATACATAGTGTTGGCTCAGCTGGGAAATTAAGAAGTTATCCTAGTGATTTAGGTGTACGGTAATCACTAAAATCATTTTTATTTTTAAAAAAATGAACCAAATGCTCATATTTACTGAATTTTATTTTTTCCCTGATTTTTTTTTTTTTTCTTTTTTTTTTGCAATACCGTGGATCATACTCAGGACCCTGCGCTTGCCAGGCAGGTGCTTGTTCCACTGAGCTATATCCCCATCCTTTCCCTGATTTTTAAAATGCTGGGATTCTGACTCACTTGGACCTCCAACACAGAAAACTGCGAATAAACAGAAGCCCCTCTTCCTATTTATTCATTCAGACACTATTCCCGGAGTGCCCGCCAGTGCCGTGTGGGGAGGGGCACACAGCTCTTTCTCTTTGAAATGTATTGACGAGTAGTACGAGTGGACCTGCGTCATCAGTTGCGCGTGGACTGTGAAGGATGCACGCCCGGAGAGCCGGCCACGCGGCAGGAGCTCTCGGAGAGGGCTACGGCCCTTCAGCAGATAGGGAAACAGTCACCCGGCGGACACGGCCACTGGAGGACAGACTCCCGTCCCGGAGGGAAAAGGCACAGGGAGGATGACAGCAGCAGAGACGGGACCCCCATCGGTGGGATCCGCCGTTTCCCTCGGGTGCACGTGCTCCGGGCCCCTTGGCCCTTTTGCTTTTTAGGGAAATGACTGGGCTCTTACTTCAGTCCTGCAATCAGGGTGCCTAACCTCGAAACTTGTGCAGCCGTTCACACATACCAATATTTAAAAATTACATCAATTTTATGGTGATTATCCCCCAAGACAAAGTCTTTCTGGTGTCAAGGCTGTGTTTAAAATAAAGAAACTTTTTAACGGTTAAAAAAAAAATTGTCCTGAGCTGCTCTTCCCGTCAATTGTCAGTAGGTGGCGCCATATGACTCTGCTCACTGTTGGAGGGACAGATTTTTCAATAAATCCTACTTTTTGGAAACATAGTCTTGGGCTGGAGGTACAGCTCAGTGGGGTAAGTGCTTGCCGCTAAGCACTAAGGCCCTGAGTTCGATCCCCGGTCCCGGGAAAAAAAAAAAAAAAAGGAACGGATGGAAAGATAGCTTTGATTAGAACATAGCATAGTTTCCATATCTAATCCTCCTTATTCTATAACTGTTACTCCTTTAATTCTATGTGTTACTTTGTATTGAAATGCTTTTATTTTAAATTTTATTCATCACATACGAATATATATATATATATATATATATACACTAAATTAGCTTTATTTAGGGTCAGGGCCATGTAGTAGCAGACATAAAAACCCTAATGATGTGAACCTTTTTTTTGTCTTTTTGAGACAGGGTCTCACTATGCTGTTCAGACTAGCTTTGAGCTCACTTTGTAGCCCAGGCTGGTCTTGAACTCAAAACAATTCTCCTGCCTCAGCTTCCCGAGTGCTGGTATTACAGGCGCGAGGCCACCACGCCCAGCAGTGATGTGAACTTGATTTGGAATGCTGCTCTTTCTGGGCTGATATTGGACATTAGGAGTTGGGGAACTAGGGGGCAACTGTCTTCCCTATGTGAATCCGCAAGACTACTGTGTCTCCTCAGGATGAAACAGATTCCTCTACTCTTTGAATCTTGTGCCTTTCCAGAGATTCAGGAATTTTGATCTATACCAGTGTTTTTAGAAAAAGGGAATATTTCTTTCTTTCTTCGTTTTTTTTCTTTTTTTTTTTTTTGGTCTGAGGAATCAAACTCAGGACCTGACACTTGCCAGGCAGGCACTTATGCCACTGAGCCACATCCCTGGCGGGAAGACAGAGTTGATGGGCCACACACTGCCTCCCGCACTCTGTGGCCCTGGCCGCACGGGCCACACCAGCTAGCAGACTGCCTCAGACAGCAACTGCCAGAATTAGGAGGTGGTGGCTGCGAGTGCTTCAGGCATATTTTCTTTCTCTCCGATCTGTGCAGAGCCAGCTCCACCACCTTCTGGGAGTGATTGCCCTGGAGAAGTCAAGGCCATCTGACTTTGTTCTCCTGTTCAATAATTTGCTTCTCTGCTTTGATTCCTCTGTTAGAATCCAAAAGAGGTCAGTAACCTACGCAGGCTGTGCATCTGCCTTTAATTATTTTATCAGTTTTTCCCGCGGCTCAGAGTGCCCTCTTTGATTCAAAATTGGTCCCTCATTAATTTTAGGGAACTTTTCCTTCTCAATCATCCTCTGCTGCTTCATTTTTCTGGTTCTCCACTTCAAAGCCACCTGTGGTCCCTATTCCTACGGCTCGCATTTATCCTTCTGTAATTGTCAGTCTTTCCTCCTTTCTCCTGAATGTGTGGTGAGAATACCGAGACGTCCCTCATGGTCCGCACTGCAGTTCTGTTTCAGTCTATCTGACCCCAGCTCTGGCTGATTCCTTGATTCCCTGATGGTATTGTTTTGGTCCCAGTGGCTTAACTCTCATTTGACCTCTGGTTCTATCGTTCTGCCTTTGAGTTCTTAAGTTTTTCTAGAGAGCGATACCTCAGTGGAGTGGCTCCAAGCTTGAACTTTCCAGTGCTCAAACGGCAAAGTTTGAAAAACATCTGCTCCGTGTTTGTGACTTTGCCTGATAGTCGAACCAAAAAGTCAACTTGAAACAACAAACCAAGAATTCAACTGGAAGAAACCTGTGCCGGTGGCAAGTGAGTCCGCTGTCCCATCTCACCGCGGACGCAGAGGGTGACACCTCCGTCTGGGCGCCACTCTGGGCCCCAGACAACAGACAGCACTTGTGTCAGCATATTCAGACTTTGTCACTGTACTTTTCTCTCTGTACTTTAGCTGCATAAAATATATATATATATATTTTTTTGCGGTACTGGGGATCGAACTCAGGACCCTGCGCTTGCTAGGCAAGCGCTTATTCCACTGAGCTATATCCCCAGCCCCTAGCTGCATAAAATATTGTAACTGTGGCTCCAAAGAAAGTTAGCAATACCAGCAATGAAGTAACAAGGCAAACTGAGAACCATGATATGGTTAAAGAAAGAAATCATTGTGAAATTTGTTAAAGTCCTGGGAAATGAATTTGTAAGTGTAATTTTTGGACCCCAGGATCAATTGCTTGTTTTTTTTTTTTTTTTTGTCTTTTTGAGACACGGTCTCACTGTGCAGTTCAGGTTGGCCTTGAGCTCACTTTGTAGCGTAGGCTGGTCTCAAACTTGAAACGATCCTCCCGCCTTAGCTGGGATTGGTTTTCCATTATTTGTAACAGGAAAAATACATTCAGTTCTTTGAACTTTTTGGTATTAGAGCACAAATTTGGGACAAGCTGAGTTCAATATCTGAGGTATCACTGTGTTGTGAAACACTGAAGGAAAGGTTTAATTTTTCAGTTATATTTTCTTCCAGGCTGGGCTCTGTATTGTCTTTTTGTATGGATATTTATTTATTTCTAGCTTACATCTAGATATTACCCCTAAAGCCTCACAGGCTCAAAAGTGGGGCTTTTGGGAGGTGGCCGGATCATGGGAGTGTGATACCAGATTAGTGCCCTGACTAGCACAGTTCTGGTGGGGATCATGGGGAGGCCCACCCTGTGTGTGCGAGGCACCAACCAGAGGGTTCATGGCCAGAATGGAATAAAGCGGGGAAGGAAGGCTCACTGACCATAACCTCCTGCCTGCCCTGCCATGGCCTCTCCTCGGCCACCCCCTCAGCCTTACCTCCCTGCCTTGGAGCCAGCCAACTGCGGACTAAAACCTCTACAGACTGAGCTGAAATAAGCCTTTCTTCCTTTAACCTGTGGGAGTCAGGTATTTTAGTCCCAGCAATGAGTAAAGTAACTAAAACATGTAATATAATATATAGGTATATAATATATATTCTGTAGTACATTTGCATAATCATTGCATAATTTTTTTCTTGCTCATCCTTGGTAGAAGAAGTATTTGCCAAAACCTCCTTCAGTACGTTATGGATACATTTGCTGCGGTTCCTTTCCCAAACTGTTTAGGATGTTTTGTGGTCTACCTCAAATTACAGATGAGGACCAGGTGGGAACTAGGCATCAGCTGGACACGCTCTCTCCCCACCTCCCTCTCTCTGCGTCCCTGTCTCTCTCTCTCTCTCTCTCTCTCTCTCTCTCTCTCAGAGGCATATACACACTGCAAGGACAGACATTAATCCCCAGAGATCCTAAGCTCTCCATGTATATTCAAAGAGAGAAACATCTTCCTAACTGTAACATTCTTCACAGCTGCTTCTAGAAACACAGGTCCACGGAGCTGTTTCTTTTATTATTACACAGGAAGCAGAATAATCTGGTTGTTGACAGCTCCCTCCATCCCATTTCAAATCCTAGATCTTCCACTTACTTACTGAAATATAAGCAAGGAGCTTTTCTTACTGAGCCTCAGCTTATTAATCTCTAAAATGGGCATGATGATAGGACCTACCCTTAGCCGTGTGGCAAGTAAGCAAATGAGTTTGAATGCAGGAAATCTGGAGCAGAGTGCCTGGCATGCAATAAGCACTCAGTCAGTGCCATGCATTACTAGTGCCCAAGAGTAGCAGCTCCCTTCAGTCTGTGGACAACATCATTCCTGAGCGATAGACACTGAAGAGACCTCCACCACTGGACAGCATGTCTCAACTACACAAGAACTAAAAAGGTTTGGACTGCTGAGGCAGGAGGATCATGAGTTTGAGCCCAGCCTGGGCATTGAGTGACTTATTGAGACTCTCAAAATTTTAAAAAATAGAGCTGGGGTGTCACGCAGGGTGAAAGCCCTGGTTTCAATCCCCAGTACCACAAAAAAGAAAAAGGAAAGAAAAGGCGGAGGAGGAGGAGGAGGAGGAGGAGGAAGAGGAGGAGGCCTGGTGTGGTTTGTATTCATTTGTCCCCTCAAAGCCTCCTGCAGTCACGGGTGGGGCTTTTCCAAGGTGGTTGCTTAGGGTGTGTGATGCTGAGACTAAGGGTGAGATTCTGGGGTTGAGGGTGCCCCACCCTGGGTGTGAGTGCTGCCCACCCAAAGAGCGGGCAGTTTGGACAGGACATAAGGGACAGAAGGAAGGCGTGTTGGTTCTTTGGTACTGCTTCTGCTGCTTTGCTACTTCGCAGCCTCGCTGCCTCCCGCCTGCTCCGCCGCGGCCTGTCTCCGCTCTGCCACGCACCCTGCCTCGGAGCCCGCTGACTGGACTGACATCTCTACAAACTGTGAGCCAAAGTAGACCTTTCCTCCTGCAACTCTTGAGTGTTGGTATTTTGTCTCAGCAATGAGAAAAATAAGAGAAGAACTTCAAGGAGGTCTAAAAGTAAATGTGTGAGCCAGGCATGGTGTTACATGCCTGTAATCCTGGTACTCTGGAAGACAGAGGCCGGAGGGTTACAAGTTTGAGCCTACTCCAAGCAAATTAGGGACTTAATGAGACCCTGTGTCAAAAATAAAAAAATAGAAAAAGGCTGGTGGTATGACTCAGCGCAAAGGCCTAGGTTAAGTCACCCTAGAGGGTGAGGGCAGGCCCTAAATAATAAAGGGTGCAGGTCACTCACACGTTGCTGGCGGGAATGCAATTGGTGCACTCCAGAAATGGGTGGGCACGTTCTGGTAGGGAAATGTAAATCAGTGCTACATGGAGATTCCATGTTAGCCCAGCCCGAAAAGGTATTGTCATGGCTACAAGAATGAAGCAAGAGAGAAGGAGAAAGAAAGGAAGGAAGGAAGGGAGGGAGGAAGAAAGGAAGAAAAAAATGCTGGCAAGGGTATGGGGAAAAGAAACCCTTCTACGCTGCTGATGGGAACATAAACTAGTACAGCCACTGTGGAAATCAGTGTGGAGGTTCCTTAAAAACCTAAAAATAAAACTAGTCTTTCGAGCCGGGTGTGGTGGCGCATGCCTGTAATCCAAGCATTCAGGAGGCTGAGGCAGGAGGATTGTTGCCAATTCGAGACCAGCCTGGGCAAGACTCTGTCTCAAAAAGACAGAAAACAAAAATACCCCCTGCCCTTTCATCCAGCTTTACCTATCTTTGGGACACACCGAAAAGAATTAAAGTTGGCATGCTATGGGGAACATACGTATCCAACAGCACACTATACAGCAGCCAAGATATGCAACCAACCTAAGTGCCCATCAACAGACGAAGGAGTAAAGGCACTGCGGGGTATGCATACAGTGGAGCATCAGTTGGCCTGTGAAGAAGAGTAAAATTATGCAATTTACAGAAAAGTGGATGGAATTAGAGATAATCATGTTAAACAACATAAGCCAGCTTTGGAAAGCCAAATAGCTCATGTTCTCCTTAAGAGGTACAAGCAGAAAAAAATGAGGAGGACATGGAAGGGGACTGTCAGCCACCTAACAGTTCACCCTGAGTGGCACAGGGGCAGCGTGTTTGTTTACTGACCGTCCTGGGGGTCAACTCTTGTGCTGAATACACTTGGTAAGACCACTGTCTTTATATTTCCTGTTATGTTACCTTATAAAAATTAACGAAAAAATATTCACCTTTTGATCCTCCTGTATTTGATAATGGGGCTGGTAAGGGGCTCACAGACAAGAGGGAGGGTGTGGGATTTGCTTATGATTCATGCTCCTCCCTGATACTTTAAACCCTTCCTGGGTCACTTATTGTTTACAAATGCAGATGCCGTGTAAGTACTTGTTAAACTATATTGCTCAAAGAAGAATGACCAGAAAAAGGAGTCTCTGACCGTGTTCAGTACAGACTCATTTTTTTAAAAAGTATTTTTCTGACCCATGGTTGGTTGGATCCATGGATCGAGAGCCCACAAATACAGAAGCTGACTGAATCTTTCTACCTGGAGGTGTGGATGGGGTGCCTGCCCACCTAGAGAGCGTGGGATGGGAATGGGAAAAGAACCCTTGCACGTCTGAGCCCGGGAGTGAGGTGGTGTGTTTGGAGCTGTGTCACAGAAAGAACGACCTTCGTAGAACTGTGTCACATGGAAAGCATACTGAGTCAGGAGGCCAGGCCAGACGAAAAGCTTGCAGTGCCCCTTTCTGGTGTAATTTGGGAGGTGATTAGTTGCCTCCGTTTAACAACCTCCCCCTTCTGGCCTCAGAGTGTGAAATGTGCAGCCAGGTCAATCCCTACATTAAACTGTGAAATATTCCTCTTGCAAAGCACCTATGTTACCTGGGATTCCAACACGCCACACTTTCGACATCAGTTGGTGTGTCCCCAGTTTATCCCGTTAGATTAAGGTTGACGAGTTAGGCATGAGTCAGGGGTGGAACTCGGTGGTAGAAGAGAGGCTCAGGAAACGGCTGGAATGTGTTCAGTGGCCCAGAAGGGTGGATATGATGGGTTCTCGGCCATGCAGGAGGCGCATGTGGGCCCTGGAAAAGTAGGGAAGAACCTGGGAAACGTGGTGTGCAGCTGTATTCCTTCTCTGCAGGTGTCCCACGAAGTCTGTGAACTAAGTTCTGCCATCACTGAGAGACCAAAATTCTGAAGCTCAGATAACTTCATCTTTTTGTCCAAGAGCAAAGTTGGCGGCAGCAGGTTAGGAGGGCTTCCAACACCAGGCAGGGGTTGCAGATGTCCCAGAACCTTCTGTTGGGTCTTGCGGCTTTGCCACGATCTTAGAGTGGGTGAAAATTAGTTTTATGAACCAATCAGTGCGAATCCTACACGTGTAACAAACACCCTAGTGTAAGAATCCAAAATCACCTCTAACGGCCAAGCAGCACCTCTCACCTCTGCTCGGCGACCTCTTTGGAATGAGTTATTTTCATCTCTGCTTCTCGCTTCCCACTCTCTTTCGCACTTCAAACGAAGCTGTCTGCTTTTGTCCCGGGCAGAGGATACTTCCTCACGCTATGATGGTCTACTAGAGCCATTCAGAGGAGGGACATTTACAAATATGGAGGGCTAGGTCGATCCCATGACATCATGGCTTCACTGGTTGTAAGACTTGAGAGCCCTGTGGGCATCACCCTAGGGCTTTATATAGGTTATAGTGGCCTGGACGAGGGTTGCAGCATTGGAGATGCAGGGAGGGAAAAGCAGGTGCCACTGCTGGCTCCACTGAATAACGGCGGGGGGGGGGGGTAGGTGAGAGAGGCGGGCGGCAAGGATGACTCGCAGGTCTCTGGCACGCGAGACCGGCAAGTGGACGGGTCACTTACGGAGATGGCGAAGGCTGGAGAGGAGCAGATAGGAAAAAGGCGGGCGGAGACCATGAGCGCCCAGCTGCCCTGCCCTCTGGCGTGCTCCTGGCAACCCCCAGCAGAGGCTGAAGCGTGAGGTTGGCTGTTTTGGTCTGGAGACTCAAAGGGGGTCAGAGTGGTCGGAATACTCACGGTACAGCGGGCATGGGTGGGTGAAATGGCCGGTGGAGGCTCCCAGGTGACCTCAGTGCTTGTTTATGCTTTGAGAGGCATCAGGTTCAGGTGCAGGGGCTCTGAGGCTGCTCACACTCAGGAGGAACAGGAAGCTCAGGGGTGCAGCACCACCTTCAGCACAACCGGGAGCACAGAGTTGCACCACACCCAGAAGGTCCCTGGGAATCCTCAAAGACAGACGTGCGGGGGGCCTTCCCCTCAGCGAGCGCCCAGGCCTTACCACAGAGCTGTCTCTCCACGACGCCTTGCGTTAATCGCCCAGGGCCATCTCAGAGGACCCATCCCTGCTGTCTGCACCAAAGGCCTCGGACAGGTGAGCCTCGAAGCTCAAGGGTGACCAGGGTCGTCTGGTGTGGTGGTAAAGGCACAGTAACAGAAACCAGGGGTTCCTAAAAGCCAAGGATCTTGTTTTGCCAAAAATTGTCCCCGAGGCCACTTGTGAAAAGGAGTTTACAGAAGGCAGTGACCTGCTCGGGCTGGAGCCTGGAGCCCCTTCCCCAGCCGGCCTCTCCCAGCAGTGCAGGGGCAGCGAGGAGGCCCCAGACCGCCACCTCAGGGACATCAGTGTTCTCTCCTCGAGAACAGTGACCCCCACACTGCGCCAACAGAAATACGATCAGCGCACACACCTACCTCTCTGCATATTTAGTTCACTTAATAATTGGACAACTTAGCAAATTATGCGATTTATACATAATACATCTCCAAGAGAATGTGTTCTTCATGGAACTGTGAAACTGAAGTTGACAGCAGAAACTCCAGCTGCTGCGGAGGTTTCCTGGGGACCTGCGACCTGTGCTGCCTCTGCCTTCGCTCACCTTTGAGGGATCTTTGAGAGGAAAACTCCTTGCTGATGCGCCGTACCTTGATGATATGCAAGTTTATTTGCCATTATCAAAATTAGGTGGTTCTTGTGACTCAGTGCTGGTTTTTTTTTAATTTTGAAAAATGTAATACTGTTTATTTAACTTGGGAAACATTTCAGTGCCATTTCTTAAAGGACTCATCTATATTTCTTTTTTCTTTTCTTTTTTTAACTTTTGAGACAGGGTCTCACTCTGTATTCCAGGCTGGCCTTGAACTCACTGTGTAGCTCAGGCTGGCCTCCCACTCAAAGTGACCCTCCTGCCTCAGCCTTCTGAGTGCTGGGATTACAGGCCTGTGCTTCTATTCCCAGCTGTCTTATATTTCTGAACGTAAAAATGTTTATTTTGAAAAATTTTTGATATACATGTTGCGAAGGAATGTCTCATATATATATGGTTTTTTTGTTTGTTTTGAGACAAGATCTCACTGTGCAGTTCAGGCTGGCTGTTATGGTTTATGTCTAGATGTACATTCAAAGCCTCATGTGGTTCTAGATGGGGCTTTTTCGAAGGTAGATGAATCTAAAGTGTGTGATTGATTCATAGTACAACCCTAGGATTACGTGTGAGTGCTACACCCACCCAAGGTGGTAACCTGCACACAACCTAGGGGAGAGGCAGAGGCTTTCCACTTGCTCTCGTTGCTTTTGGTGTCTTCCACTGTCACGAACTGCTGCCCCTCTGGCATGTGCCACCCTGCCTTGAAGCCAGCTGATTATGGGCTGAACTGAGCTAAATAAACCTCTCCCCTTTTAACTTTTATGTTGGATATTTTGATTCAGCAGTGAGAAAAGTAACTAAGACACTGGGCTTGAACTCACTATGTAGCCCAGGCTGGCCTCAAACTCACAGTAATCCTCCTGAGTGCTGGGATTATAGGTGTGCACCAGCACATCTGGCAATTTTGAGAATATTTTTAAAGAACTGTACTTAAAATTGCACTCCTTCCTTAAGTGTTTGAGAGTCAGGGGAGGAGATGAGTTCTGTCTTAGCTGGCACACCTTTTGGGGCCTTTAACTAGCAGGAAAGGCAGGGCCCCTTGGAATGGGCTTGGACCACGAAGTGACGCCCAGCTTTGTGTGCAGACCTGCTCTGCCTGCCTTCTGTGTGCTGAGGAGGCCATGGATGGTATTCACGTCAGGACAGGACAGCGGCTTTCTCCAGGCCACTTTAACAGTTTTTAAAAGGTTTAAGTGTTGATACATTTGAGGGCTTTTTCCCCCAGTACCGGGGATGAACCCAGGGCCTTTGCCCTGAGCTACTTACCCACCCCTTTTTTTCTTAGAGCTGGGATCTCCTTGAGTCACTGGTGCTCCAGGCTGGGCTGGAGCTTGCCATCTTCCCGACCCTTCCAGATTGCTGGTGTTGCGGGCTTATGCTCCAGCTTGGAGCTTTTTCTTTAGAGAAGAAAAGAAGTATGTTTACTTGACACTTCCTTAAGTTTTTGTGTAATTTTAGGGGGCCGGGAGTGTGCACAAAGGGTTTTACATGGATGATTTGTCTAACCGCACCGCTGTTAGCATTAGGGTATTTTATGAGGATCACCACATGTGCCCAAGGACAGCATTTCACTAGTGTAAAACAGAGGTAGAAGACACAAAAGACGTTCGTGGCACTGTGCTATCTGTTGGGTGCTTTTGCTGTCAAATCTGGCTTATTCTTCTGGTTATGAAAGGTAAGTTCTTTTTTCTGGTGTTTTGAGACAGTCGTGCTATGTATTTCAGACTGGCCCCGAACTCAGTATGTAGCCCAAATTCTCCTCAGTGTTCCTTCTGCCTCAGCCTCCCTGAGTGTTGGGATTACAAGTGTGCACCACCTTACCTCACTAAGGTAAATTCATTATTCCCATTTTACACATGAAAAAACTTATGATCCAAGTGTTAACTAATTTTTCTAAGGGTATAAGAAAGCACAAAGAATCAGAGGATCAAATCAGACTCACACGTCCCAGAGATCTAACACAGCAGTAAACCTCCCTTTCCTGAGGAAGTACCCATGGAGGAGGGAAGAAAATAGATAACTGGGTCAAACGTCCCTGTAAGCGGGAAGCAGCTGCAGGGAGAGGGTGCTTATCTCCAGAATTTCAAGACAAAAAACCCTTATTTCAAGACGACTTGGGAGGCCCCAAAGAGCCAGGATGGCGTCCCAGGCCACCCACAGGACTTGCCACTCCTTTCCTGCAGGGGTGGGGCTGGCTTTGGCCCTGACCCACAGAGTCTCCAAGTGATGTGTGGGTTCCGTTGCTCACACAGAGGACATCCCATTTTACAGTAATCGTTAAAATGACCGCATGACATTTTCAGGGAGTCAGATTCCATCAATTCATAAACTCCAGATTTGAGTGTCCTACTAATCAGTGTGGCCCGTCATGCTGAAGGCATTCCCGAGATAAGCACTCTCCCCTGCCGCCGCTGCTGCTTACAGGGACGCTTGGCCACGTTACGTATCTTCCTCCTCTCTCCGTTTGTTCTTCCTCCGGAAAGGGAGAGAACGCATCACAGGTCTGTGCTAACCTTCCTTCCCGCTTCCCTCTTTCCCCCTCCTTCCTCCCTCCCTCTCTTCCTTCCTTCCTTCCTTCCTTCCTTCCTTCCTTCCTTCCTTCCTTCCTTCCTCTCTTTCTCTCTCTCTCTTTCTTTCTTTCTTCCTCTCTTCCTTTCTTTCCTTCTTGCTTTCCTTTCTTCCTCTCTCTGCTTTGTTGATTACTTCCGGAACCCAGACTCTGATCCCACAGGGCCAGACCTTTCAGTCTCTAACAC